>DWJA01000031.1:0-15686 GCA_018248675.1 Gesta gesta | reverse complement strand
CCTTCCATATCCCATACCCCCTCCATTTCATTTTCAATGACTTGGGACGAAGAAAAAATTTCAAGCATCGATTTAATTACAAACGACCCACCAATCAACAAAGAGACAGTCCAGAAGGCTTTCCTTGAATTCCTAGAAATGAATAGAGAATATTTAAATACTTTAAATACGAATATAAATTTAAAAGATTATTCTTTAATTTTAAAACTTGAAGATCTTTTTCAATCTTCCGAGATTTTAAGTATGGAAATAGTAAGGAACCCAGAACAAAGTATTAAATGGTATGAAGAAGTAATAATAGAAAAATATATTAAAAATGATGAACAAAGGGATAATGATGGGGTTAATAATCCTACTACTACCCCCCATAATAACACTATCACATCATCCCCACCTTCAACAACCTTCCAAATTCAAATAATTTCAAATGAACTTTTAACGGGAATTAGAGAAATTAATGCAAGGAAAATTAATAAAATTATAAGAATCAAAGGGATTGTCGTAAGTAGTTCTAGTGTCTTTACTAAACCAAAGAAATTGTATGTTGTTTGTAGGAATTGCCTTAATGGGAAATTTGTAACTGATTTTATTCCTAGATCTTGTGATAAAGGGAGTTGTCCTACGGATCCCTTTGTGATAGTCCCAGAGAAAAGCGTAGTAACTGATGTTCAATTTGTAAAAATCCAAGAAGAATTTGAGGATATCCCAGTAGGAGAAACTCCTAGACATTTCAGTTTAATAATGGAGAGATTATTAATTGATAAGATAGTACCTGGTAGATTAGGAATATTTACTGGTATTTATCAAATTAATAATCAAAATAGTAATAATAATAGTAATAATAGTAATAATCCTTATTTAAAAGTAATTGGTTTAGAAACAATTGGTGATAAATTCGTTAAAAATTTTTCTGATGAAGAAATAATTGAATTTAAAAAATTAAGTAAAAATACGGATTTAATTTTTAAATCTATAGCTCCTAATATTTACGGATTAGAAGATGTAAAAAAGGCCTTGACTTGTATGTTATTTGGAGGGACTAGGAGGTCTATGGCAGATGGGGTTACTTTAAGG
Source organism: Gesta gesta (assembly GCA_018248675.1). Lineage (NCBI taxonomy): Eukaryota > Metazoa > Arthropoda > Insecta > Lepidoptera > Hesperiidae > Gesta > Gesta gesta. Next base: position 14,612 of record DWJA01000031.1, on the reverse strand, counting down.
GGGGATATCTCTGTACTTCTTTTGGGGGATCCGGGTGTGGCTAAATCTCAATTATTAAAATTTATGGAAAAGATTTCACCAATTGGAGTCTATACGAGTGGGAGAGGGAGTTCAGCCGCGGGATTAACAGCTTCTGTAATCCGAGATAATAGTGGAGTATTTTATTTAGAAGGGGGTGCTTTAGTATTGGCTGATAATGGGATTTGTTGTATTGATGAATTTGATAAAATGGGAGATCAGGATAGGGTAGCCATTCATGAGGCCATGGAACAACAAACTATTTCTATTGCTAAAGCAGGAATTACTACAATTTTAAATACAAGGACCAGTATTTTGGCAGCAGCTAATCCAGTTTTTGGGAGATATGATGATTATAAGACACCAGATGAGAATATTGAATTTGGTACTACTATCCTTAGTAGATTTGATTGTATTTTTATTCTTAAAGATAAACATGGTCCTAATGATTTAATTATGGCAGAACATGTACTTAATTTGCATTCTCAACATCAAGATGATAAAGAGGATTTAAAGTTAATAAGAAGATACGTACAATATGCTAAAAATAATGTATTTCCTAAATTATCTGAATCATCTTCTTCTCTTTTAATTAAATATTATGCTTCTACTCGTAGAGAAGTAAGGAATATAGAGAAAGATACTCTTAAAAGATCTTCTATTCCTATTACAGTAAGACAATTAGAAGCTATTATTAGATTAAGTGAAGCCCTTGCTAAAATTGAATTGAATCCTTTAGTCCAGGAGAGACACGTAGAAGAAGCCATAAGACTTTTTAAAGTAAGTACGATGAATGCAGTACAACAAGGACATATGTTGGAAGGAATGACTAGACCAGATGTAGTGGAAAAAATTGAGAATATTTGTTCTAAAATAAGGAGTATTGTTCCTATTGGAGGATCTATTAAGCACAAAGATCTACTTAATAAACTTAAAGATAATGAAAATTTATGTAAAAAAGCAATTGATTATTTATGCAAACAAAATAAATTGGTGGCCAAGGATATGGGAAGATTGTTAATAAGGCATCCTTAAAAAAATAAACGTATTCAAGTATATTTGTGTGTGAATGGGGGTTTAATGATGTGGTAGTTAGTATCTTTATTATTACTTCCTTCCATTTTTATGCAAAATTATTGGTTTATGCAGTATTATTTGTTTATGCAATTAAGTTTTTGTGTTTATGCAAAATTAATAGTTAGTTTTTTGTTTATGCGCATTACTTCCCCTATCTCCCTATCTCCCTATCTCCTCCCCCATTCACATACATACCCTTCCTTCTTTTATCTATCCCATCCATCTACCACCCCCATTTATAACATGAACATAGACGGTTTCGATCTCCATAAATTTGAAAGACATCTCAATACTTACATCCACGATATCATTTCTCTCCTTAAAAAGAATGGGACTATGACTTTTGAAGATATTAAATCTAGGACAGGAATAGATTTAGTTAATAATTACAATTTAACTAAAAATTTAAAAAATAATCAAAGGATTATTTTTATAGATAATACACTTTCTTATAAACATACTTATCAAATTAAAAATAAGGAAGATCTTATATCTATTATAAGTTTTTCTTCAGAAGGAATTGAATTATCAAATTTAAGAGATTCACCAATTGATATTAATCCACTTTTAGAAGAAATTAAAAATAAAATAATAATTTTAAAAGATAATGATAATTCAGAAGTAGTATTTTATAATGATTTAGAAATAAATCAAGTAGATCAGGATGTAAGGGATTTATGGATAGGGATAAAGGTACCCTCCTATCAAGACTTAATATTACAATTGAATAGTGCAGGTTTGAAAAAGGACAAAATACAAACTAAAAAGAAAATGATAATAAAAAAAGATAAAAATAAGAAATATAAAAGGAAGATAAAAATAACAAATACACACGTAAAAGGGTTAGATTTGAGTGGAATAGAGAAATAGAGGGAAAAAGGGAAGGATGTTGGGTGGTAGTGGGGTAGGTAAAAGGGGTTGTTGGGGATGTGGCAGTGGGGGTCAATTTGTTTTTATGCTAAATTTGTTTATGCAAAATATAATTTTGTTTATGCTAAAAAATAGTTTGTTTGTTTTTTGTTTACGCAAAACCTTAATTAAATTAAACCCCTATTTACTTACGAACAACCTTATTGAAAAACTTACTTTATTTTTTTTTAATTAAACCTTACTTTATTTTTTTTAAATCACTTTATATACCCCTTCCCCTTTTTTTACTACAAAACAGTTTTCTACTAACATCTCTAAATTTTCATTTATTATCCTTTCTGAATACGAATCTTCTAAACATTTTATTATTAATTCGTATTCTAAACCATTTTCATCTTGGTTATTCTTTAAAACTGTTAATATTTCATTTTGTAAATTATTTAAATTTAAGGATTTACTTTGGATATTCAAAATCTTTTTAGTAAAATGAAGATGTTGTTTTACAATTTGTAAATAATGAAAAGTTAATTCATTGTAATCTTCTACTAAATGAAGATTAGTAATTTGAATACATCTCCTCCCAGAATAACTCTTTAATACCCCTGTTACTTTAATACATTCACCTTCTTCAATAAGGGAAGCCATGTGTTCTTCATGGGGTTTATTAGGCCAAAGGGTACAATCAACAGTAGAAGTCCCATCTTCTAAAGTAAAACTCTTTCCGGTATTAGTCCCTTTGATTTCCGTAATCCAACCAATTAATTGAATAGAAGTTAATTCAACCCCATCCAAGAAAGCCACAGTAGAAGATTCATCTTGTTCAATATTATTGATTTGTTTAGCAGAAATAGATCTTATGGTTTGGATACCGGTGTATTCTCTTTTTGGTGAACTATGAATAAAACCTCCATCTGACATAAAAAAAAATAAGGGGTGTATGTGGGGAAGGGTAGAGGGGGGGTAGGGGTAGTGGAAGGGATGTAGGATTGGGGTATGGGTAGTGGAAGGGGGGCAATCGGGTGTAGACTAGAGGGTAATACGGTAGAGGAGAAATTTGCATAAAATCAATAATTTAAGCTTTTTATGCGCATGAAAATGATCATTGTCCACTTTCCGTTCCCAACCCCATCTTCCCTTATTACAATCTACCTACACCACCCTTACTTCTACCCAACACTCCCCCCCCCTTACTTCACACTCCCTCCTTCTCAATTTCTAGGTACCCAACACTTTTTATGAAATTCTCTTCAAATTTTTTAAAAATTTCTTCGTATTTTTCTCCGATTTTCTCTGCTTCTTCTTTTTTAATTTTTTTATTTTTTAAAATTTCATTTAAAAAGATCGTGAAATCAACCAAATCAACATCAACACGTTCATCACTTTTATAGTCAATTTCTTTTAAAGTTTTGGTTAATAAAATTTCTCCTGTTAATTTTTGATGTCTCTTTTTAATTTTTAAGAAATCTTCTTTTTTTATTTTTGAAATTGTTTTCTCTTCTCTTCGTTTTAAAGGACTAAATTTACTTTTATTATTGAGTAAGATCATCTTATTATCATCAGTAACAATCAAAATGAACATCATATCCAAAGTAAATCTTATGAACTTCCCTTTACAAGGAATAGAATCAATTTGTCTACCACTCAAAATATCAAAAATTAAAATAAAATCTTCTTTACAAACTCCTAACCATTTTAAATTTGGAGAAACAGTGAAATCCTTAAAAAGCCCAGGGAAAGTCCGGAAGAGAATGCCACTTGAAAAAAGGAAAAGACCTGAATTAGAAGAGAGGACTATTAAAGAATCAAAAACTTTAAGGAATGTGGGATTAAATTGTGTGATGGGAGTAGTGAGAGAAATGGAAGTAAGATCTATATCAAAGTTACCACTCTCTCTATGATTACCCCACTTTTCTGTTTTATAGTAAGGTACCACCCTTATCCTTTCCTCATACAACAAATACAAATTATTTCTATCCATTTTTATGCATTTTATGGGTTCATTTACCGGAATCTTTTTATAAATCATTTTTGTATTTAAATTTAGGATTATTATAACCCCATCCACTAAGATCCCACTTATTTCTTTATAATTCGTAATTAAATCTATTTCTGAATTCAAAACGTATTTTATGGAAGTCCCTAATTTATACAAAATTTTATCCCCGTACAAAACCCCCTCTCCCCCTTTAAAAGACATTTTTTCTATTTTCCCTCTAAATTTAAGTTTTTGGTAAGAAAGGGTATTCCCTGTGTTGTACTTAAAGACCTCCCCTTTAGAGACGATCACAAAAGTATTGTCTAGACTCCCTTCTTCTAAAAAGAGAATATCACTTTTCAAATTATTTTTAACTTTAATTAAATCTAAAGAATTATTATGAATTTTGAAAAGGGAGATGGTATTGGTTGTATCATTATTAATATCATCCTTAGCCTTATTATCCCCATCTACTTCCATATCCTTATCCCCATATACTTCTCTACTTATCAAAAGGTAATCTTCTCCTATAAATTTCCCGGATACTGCCCTTGTTTTAAAAATTAATCTTTTTTCTATTAAATCAAAAAGGTAAAGGTCTCCTCCTCCTATTACACACATTTTTTCATTACTAAAATCTAAATCTTTTAAAGTATTTTTTATATTAAAAGAAAATAATATTTCATCTTTTTTTAAATTTATAATATCAATTTGTCCATTGGTGTACCCTACTCCTATTAAATCTACTACTTTTGTATTCCGTACAACACAAACACCTTTTTTAAAACTTTTAAATTTGTAAATTTCTTTTTTCTTAATAAAATTGTAAAGGGAAGTTTGTGAATCTGAAATTAATAAAATCTTATTTAAATAAGCCATAGGGTGATGGAGATAAAAGATTGGGGCATTCAAAGAATCTTCATTTATAATATCAGTATCTATTTTTTTATCATTAACCTCTCTTTCACTATCATCCTTATCCCTTCCACTTTCAATTTTCCTATATTCAATTCTATTTTTATGTAAAGTTATTACTATTTCTCCTATGCACATCACTTGGTTAATTTCTTCTTTATAATCAAAATTCCCTATTTTAGAAGATCTCTGGTACATCCCTAAACTTTTCCCGGTTGAAATAAAGAGGATGTCCTTGTGAAAAACGTACTGGGTTATTCCGGGAATGTAAGGACCAGTAAAAAGAATATCAAATTTGTTTAAATCAAAAATATAAAACGTATTGGTTGTAACTGAAATAAAAACATCTGTATTCCCAAAAGTATCTACTAAAAGTTCATTAGAAGGAATAAAATCGTTTAAAGTTCGGAAATATTTAAAAATTTCGGAATCGATCATTTTTTTAAGGGGGTAAAAGGGGAATTTATGTGGTGGAGGGTAAAGTAAGGGGAGTGGGAGGTAAGTAGGGAAGGGAGGGTGAAAGGTGGTGTGTTAAAGGGGTGTCTTAAGAAAATAGGCAGGATCTGAACGGGCTTAATCTTAAAGTAATAAAGCTTTTTTAATGAACTAAGCCTTTACCTTCCCTTATATCCCTTACCTCCCTTTCCCATTATATCCCCCCTACCTTCCCTTATATCCCCTCTTACCTTCCCTTAAATCTCCCCTCCTCTTCTTTTATAAAATTATTAAGGAATTCTTCTACTTCTCTTATCGTATCTAAATTTATCCTATTCTCTTCTTTACTCTCTTCAAATTTCTCTGCCATTAAAGAATGTCCAGAGTGTTGAGCTCCAAGGGAATGTAAAATTTCATGGGCTACTACTTTTCCTTTGTAATGAAGGGGATCATTTTTAGAAAGGCCTATTAAACTAAATTTATCTCTTTTAGAACCATTTCCTCCTATAAAAGTAAGACCTTCTATTTGATCATTATCTCTTTTAGTTAAAAGGATAATTAAAGTAGATTTCTTAATTAAGAAATTTAAATTACCTTTCTTAATATTATTCTTAACTGTATTCCCTTTTTTAATCCCATAATCTTTAATTAAATTTTTATCTTTTAAAACTTTCTCGAAAAAATCACTTAAATATTTCAATTTCTTAATTTTTAAATCTTCTCCTTTCTTTCTCGACTTAAATTCAGAGAAAATACTTTTCTTTGTAAAATTTAAGATTCCCATGAACTTAAAGTGGATTTTTCTAAAATCTTTTTTAATTAAAGAACGGGCTTCTTTGTAAATCTCTTTAATGGTAAAATCATCTTCAATTTTATCTTTATCATTCAGGAAAAGGATGTTAAGATGCACTTGGGAATAGATTAATCCTAAGAGTAAAATGATTTGCATTTGTTTGTTTATGCCATGAAACGAATTTATGAGAAAAAGAAGGTAAGGGATAGGATAAGTAAGGGTGGGATAAGGGGAGGAAGGGATAGGATGGGGTAAAAGGTAAGTAAGGGATATGATGGGGAGATAGGTAAGGGAGGAATAGGGTAAGAATGGAATAAGGGGGGCTATTACACTTTTTTGTAATTTAAACCAACTTTGGTCTACTTTAAGTCTTTAACATAAAGCCATCCCTAGTTTATCTCCCAGGTTTACTATCCCCCCCAATACACCCAATTCCCTGATTCACTACCCCCCTATATTCCATGGTTCACTATACCCCCATATTTCCCTGGTTCACTACCCCTCCCCCAACTACACACCCTTCCTAATTTCCTTTTAAATTTTTTACCCCCATGGAATTACAAAATTCAGAAAATTTTTCAAAAAATGATTATCATTTACAAACTTCTTTGTTATTCCAAGACACTCCCCCTGTTTATACAAATATCAGTCTTCAATTTACTGGAATAGGTCATTTAGTGATTTATGGGAATTCTTTAATTTCATTTATAGAAAACAAATTTAATCTCAAAATAGAAAATCTCCCTTTACACACGTACAAACACGCTTTTTGGTTTATTTTTGTAAATTTAAAATCATCGGGTTTTGATGTTATTACGATTTTTTATGAAGAAGAAGAGAATCTTCATAAGAAAGTTATCCTTGAGTATTTAAAAAGTCTTTATCCTTATCATTCAGTTTCTGATTTTAGTAAATATATAAAAAATGAAAGGGTTGCTCTTGTGATTGGGGATTTATCTCTAAAATCAAAGGAATTCCTTTTTAAATGCGCTTTAGAACATTTGTACGTTTCAGTCCTGGACAAAATGGATTTTATTATTCCTTTTGTATACGCTTTTGTTTATGTTCCTATTCCTATGAAGGGAGACCATGATCAAAAAGTAAAGATGATTAATGTTGAGAATGTCCCTCCTTCCCCTTCTCCCATGCCTATTTCTATTGTACCTTCTTCTATTTCTAAATTTAAATCTAAAATGGATGATCTTTTTATCAATGATAAACCTTCTTATCCTAATTTTGAAGGAGAAGTATCTGAAGAAATTTGTTTATTTCTTTTGGGTGGTGGTTTAAAAACTTTAAATTTTGATGGGAGAGTTCTATTTACTGAACCTAAAGAAGATCTTAATTTTATTTCTAGTCCTTTACTTCCTAATACTCTAATTAAGAAATCAATTCCTGAACAAATGGAATTGGATTTACTCGTAAATTTTAAACAAATTAATTCTAATTCTTCTATGATTCATTTTAAAAATATTCAAAGATCAGCTATGTCTCTTTTTAATGGTCGACTTCTCTTTTCTCCAATAATCCGAGAAAGTGGGAAATCTAAACCTTTAAAAATTTCTAAAAAACAACAAGCGATAATCGAAGAAAGTGAAAAGAGAATTAAAGCCAAAGAAGAAGAACAAGATAAATTGTGGCTTAGGAATTTTTATACAAAATATTTAAAAGCATCTCAAGAAGGAAAGAAATCCCTTTTAGAAAATGTTAATCCTGATAAACCTTCTCTTTACAGGAGGATACTCCTTCTTAAAATAGAATATTATTCTGAGATTTGGAAATTGGAATTACATTCTGAGAATGCTGATGAACGTCTTCTTATTCCTTGTTATTCGAATTGTATTGAATTTGTAGATCGATACCAACAAAGTGGTGATCCTCATTTAGAATTTGTACTTCAGACTTTGATTGATTGTGGATTTGAAGCAACAGTTCATGAAATAATTGAGAAAATGGATTTAGAGAAAAAAGATGATAAAAAAGGAAATTCTAATCTTAATCTTAAATTTTATACGGATGATACTTCAGCTCCAAGTGATTACGATATTTGTTTCCAATTGAAATACATGGGAGATAAACTCAAGAGAAGTTTAGGATCTAAAAAGGATAAACGTGTATTATTTGAACCAGATGGTTGGCAAATAAAACTTTTGGATTTAGTAGATCAAAATAAAAGTGCGGTTGTGGCTGCTCCTACTAGTTCAGGAAAGACATTCATTTGTTTTTACGCCATTGAAAAAATTTTAAGGGAAAGTGATGATAACATGGTCATTTTCTGTCTTCCTACTAAAGCATTGGCTAATCAAGTGAGTGCTGATATTTATGCCCGTTTTAGTCCAAAATTGAATTGTAAGACCAATATTCAGGGGTTTTTAATGAAAGATAATGCTAATGATCCTTTTAATTGCCAAGTTTTGATTACTATTCCTTCTCTACTTGAATCTATTCTTAATTCTCCTCCTACTAAAGGCTTAAAGAAGATAAAGTATATTATTATTGATGAAGTTCATAAAATTAGTTCAGAAGAAATGGGTGCTCCTATAGAAAGAATTTTTCATTTATCTCCTTGTCCTTTACTTGTTCTTAGTGCTACTCTTGGGAATCTTGAAGGTTTTTACGGGTGGATGAAAGCAATTGAAAATTCAAAAGATAGAGAATGTGAATTAGTTTTTCATAATGAAAGATATTGTGAACTTAAACCTTTTGTTTATACAAATAGTAATAATGACAACTCTCCTATTATTCCTATTAATAACCTTTTTGCTTATTCTTATGAACATATTAGAAAATTTGGATTTGGTGATGACATAAATTTTCTTCCTGAAGAATTACTCGAATTATTTGACACACTTTGTAAAGTTTTAACTGAAGAACAAAAAGAATTACTTTATCCTTTGGTACCTGAGAATTTCTTTAAAAGTAATATAATCACTAAAAAAGATTGTAAAACTTATGAAAGTCATTTACTTCACTACTTCCAGGGGCTAATTAAGGACGATTTGGTTTCTGAGAAACAAATTAAAGCTGTTTATAAATTACTTACTAGAGAGAGTAGGAAGGCTTTTGAGAAGGAATATATTGATGAAGAATACATTTCAGAAAATATTATTGATCTTCTTACTAATTTAAAGGATCAAGATATGCTTCCTTGTATTGTTTTTAATACTGACAGAGATTTTGTTAACCGTCTTGCTGTACGGGTTTATGAAAAATTAGAAGCTTTAGATTCGGACGTTAAGAAGAACAAAGCTATTGAGAAAATGAAAAAGGAATCAAAAAGGACTAGGGATAAAGAGGCGGGTAAGGATTCATGGATAGAAGAATCGATGTTGGCTGAGAGATCTTTTGAACTCAAAGACGATAGGAAGAATATCAAATATACTTTCTTAGATCCTGCTACTAAAATTTCGGATTATGAACTTCAAGAGGAGACTAAGTACATTAAAAATACACCTTACGAATTTATTGACATGATGTACAGAGGAATAGGAGTACATCACGAACAAATGAATAGAAGGTACAGGAATGTGGCGGAAATCCTATTTCGTAAGAAGCATATTCGGGTCTTATTTGCTACTGATACTTTGGCTTTGGGAATAAACATGCCTTGTAGATCGGTTGTTTTTGCTGGTGATTCTCTTCTTTTGGATCCTTTAAATTACAAACAAATGGCTGGAAGAGCAGGACGTAGAGGTTATGATACTCTGGGTAATGTGGTGTTTATGGGGATTCCTCAAAGGAGAGTTCAGAATCTTATGGTTAGTCGACTTCCAAATATCAAAGGTGTTTACACGTACACTAATTCGAGTTTTATCGGTTTTAATATCAAAGAATCTTTAGTGAAGTATCCACTTTTAGAAAGTACGTTTTATGGTGGGATGACTAAAACATCTGATTCTTCTTTGACTCTTAATACTCAAATCTTAAATCTTTCACTTACTCAAGTAAAACAAGTCAATCAAGTTGATTTATGCAATTCTAAACATTTTTATGATTTGCATAATATTTTTTTGGATTTGCATAAAAGAAAAGAACTCGTCGATATGCAAATGGAAGTCCTTTCTACCCTCTTTGGGCCTGATTCGTATCTTAATGAATTGATAATCTCTAATAGGGATACAGATCCTTCAATATTTATTTTTGTTCTTTTAGTACAATCTGGTCTTCTTGATTACGAACCTGGTGCTTTTATGAACACACTTGCCCACATTTTTGAAGTGAGGCCACTTTTGTTTCCTTCTGATCACACTCTTCCACCATTGAACAGTGAGATTTATGACTTCTTCACTTCTTTAAATGCTCAAAATATCAAACGTATTTCTACATTTTACTCACCCGCACTTTTGTCTCTTCAAGAAAAGTGCTCTACTCCTCTCCACAACATTCTATCATTTCTCCAGTGCACCCATTTGGACTCCGTTAAGAATTCTTACATCCTGGACTTTTTTAAGCATAACAACGTAAAGAAAATTAGAACAGAAAATAATATACGATCTGCAGATTTATTTAAGTCTTTATCTGTGATTAATACAGTTTTTACTTCACTTATACGTTGGCATGTGAAATATGATTTGGATAAGGAAGTTCTTAGGAAAATTCAGAATGTTTACAGTATATTTGAGCCGAAGTTTAAGGGAATTTTCGCATAAATTAAAAATATTAACTAAAAAAAATGATGTTTTTAGTGTAAAAAAAATTAATTTTCAAAAACCAAATTATTTTTACATGCTCAGTGCCCGTTTCGCGACATTTAATCATCTAAATTCATAAACTAACAAGTTTTAGTGACAAGAAATGCTGATTTCTTATCTTTTAAGTTTTTTTACAATTATTTTTTTTAAATTAAAAATTAAATAATTCAATGATACCCTTATGACTTCATTTACTTTTGTGGTATTCTATTTCAAGATTATTTTAAATGAGCAAAACTTCATAAATGTCCAGAATGTCTATCTTTTAGAAAACAACTTTTGGGGAATTGATCAGAACTTCATTAAAACTAATAACGGTTTTTTATACAATGTGTCTATCGATATTGAAGATGAAGGTTGTATTTACGGGTTCGATTATACTAAAAAAACATGTTTTTATCTAAGATCTACCGGGTTTAGATATGCTTTTCTTGCTGGAAAAATTGCCGACAATATTAATTTATTCCGACAATCTTCTGAGAATAATCAACATTTTATAAAAATCCATTTTTATTTCACAGATCAACTGATCAAAGATCGAAATCATTTTAATGAATACGAAGGTAAAAGGAATGTCCTAGTAACTTACAAGTTGTTAGAAAGAGAAAATGACGGAATTAAATTAAAATCTGATGGCATCAATATTCGAATGCATCATATTAAAGATATTTTTGCTGAATTTGTTTATATGAAGTTACTAAAACTTAATGAAAGTATTACTTTCTTAAACGAAAAGAGAACAAAAGGATTATTTGAAGGTGATGTTGACTTTAAACTGTATTTTTTTGATAATCACAGTGAATGCCTAGAAAGTTTAAAGAAATTTATAAGTGAATTGCGCTATTTTCATTTAGAGAAGAATTATGTTGAAAAAGCTGTTTTTACGGCGATGCATTCTGGTAAAACGACACTAAAAGTATCAGAATTAAAAGATTTTTTTGTTAATAAATTTAATGAAGAGATGGCAAAGGCTAATAACAACATTGAGCAAAACGAATGCATTATTTATTTAAAATTTTTATTCAAAAAACATTGCGATTATTTTATAAAGGAAATGTTAAAAAATAATATTTTCTTTCAGATCGGAGACAAATTTAACATTGAATTCTATCTGATGTCGATCTTCGAGTATATTCTAAAATCAATAAAATCAAGACATAGAATTTTTGAAGCCTCAAATAGCGAAAAAAAGAAATCTATTCTCAACAAAATGCTTATAATTTTTGATAGTTACTTAGAAAGGTTGGGGGTAACTGCTACAAAAGAACTATGTGAATCTGCCTATGTTCAAAATCATTTTTCTGGTTTGTTGGGAAAGAAAATCGAAACTTTAGAAGATTATGTGGCTGTTGAAAAGATGGTGTGCGATTATCATAACATGTTTGTTTATATCACTAACTTAACACGGGAAGTATTGGATCCTTCTTTAAAATTATTAAAGTACATCTCGCCAATCTTTATTGATAATTATCATCAAAAAATCGTCGATGCAATTGAAATTATATTTAGAAACGATGCAGATTTATTAAAAATCTCTGGATTAGATTGCGAAAACAACAAAGTAATTCTAGAAAAGGACACAGATTATTATTTAAATAACTATGGCAAATTCTTTTGCACGATTGATAATCTGAAGAAGAAGAATATCGTAGAATTGGAAATAGTTTCTGTTGTTCGAAAATTCGGCAAAAAGTTTAAGGTTGTGAAGTTTTTAAAGGTTTAAGGAGGTGTTTTTATAAATTGAAAAATATTATAAACAGATGAAGAATTATGTAAAGTGTTAAAAATTGCAAGCGGAGTCATTATAAATTACGTATAAGAAGTTTTTCAACAACAAATATCTATTTAATGCTTTTTATTCATTACATTTTAGCTAACATCAAAAAAATTTTTTAATACAAAACATATTATTTTTAATTGCATTCCATTTTAAAAATCCAAACATGTAGATAAAGCATCAACTCCCATACTTACATTTCTAGTTGTTCATTAAAAGCGACAGTTTTTATTGCATTTCTATAAAATTACTATATTTGTCACATCTTTTGCTGATCGTTTTGATATAATGTTCGCCTCTGATAAAAAAAACAAATGCAGTTTTATAGAAAAGTTTATTTTAAAAAGAATTCATCGAAGATTAACAAAACTTAAAGATTTAAAGAAACTGATTTATGTTCTAATATTCTTTTATTTATCTCTTGACAATTTTTTCTAATTAAAATTATGTTTACGTTGGTTTTTTAAAAAAAATTGTGATTTATTAAAAATATAAATTTAAATTTTCCGTTGTACCCTATGAATTGCTTGAATATTATGTTTTTGTGTGTGCTGTGCATAGGATCTAATAGTAACTTTATAAAGCTAAAAAAGGTCTTACTTCTTGAAAATGACTTCTTGGACGTAGATAAGGAACGGCGTCTGTCAAAACATGATTATCTATTCAGAATAGATATTTCTCTGGAGGATGGTTCTCTAAATCATAAGGTCAATTATCACAAACACGGCTGTCATTATTTAGAATCTACAAGATTTGGATATCTTCAATTACCGGATGTATTGTCAAAAGATTTAATATATTCTTTAAAATTTTGTAAAGAAAATATTTTCTTAAAAATTGATTATCTATTCACTAATGAGGAATTAAAAGATTGTCTTTCTTATAATAATTACAAAGGAGCAGAAAAAATTTATCAAAATCATTTAATTCCTAAAAAGATTTCAGAAAATCATATAATTTTAGAACACGATGGTATTGAAACGTGTAAATTTTATATTAAAGAGATGTTTAAAGGCTTTGTAAACATGAAATTGTTAAAATTGGCAGAATATATCTCGAAACTTAGTGTAAAAGGACCTAAAGAAGGATTAAAACGGATGAAATGCTGCTCTAAGATTTTTCTTTATCATTTTAGAAATCATTCTAAATGTTTAGATAGCCTAGTAGATTTTATGACAGATTTGCAACGATTTAAATTGGTGAGAGATGATGATTCAGAAACATTTATCGATAAAAAAACAACTATGAAAGTGTCAGAGTTTATTGAAGTAACTAATGAAATGTTTAAAGAAGATATTTTACATTTGGAAATAAAGCAACCGTTTTTTGACGAGATTACAAAAATCATGAAATCATCAAATGAAGAATGTCGTAATCATATTATAAATGAAATATTAGATAATAAGATGTTTTTTATTATTACAGACAAATATGACATTAGATATTACTTACTAGAGATAACGAAATCGATTTATAAATCACTTGAGGCAATACAGAGAAAATACGACGTGACTAGTCCAAAAGAAAAAAGGTTTGTTTCTAGAGGAATGATAAAATTACTGGATTCTGATTTAAGAAAAACACAAGAGAAAATTGTAAAAAATATTTGTGTGTCTGAATATGTTCACAGGTATTTTTCAAAATTACTCAAAAGAAAAATTACAACATTAACTGATTATACTATCGTTGAGGAAATAATTTGCGATTATCATAATATGTTAACAAATATCTACAATACAATAAACAAAAAAACAAATTCAGCATTTGTTTTACATCCTTTCTTTTCGCCATCTCCTGCTTCCTTTGATTATTATCACGTACGTATTGTCTCTGGAATTGAGATAAGCTTTGAAAATCTCGCGGAAATAGGAAGTTTTAGTGCATTTGATAATAACGGAGTGGTAAGTTTCAAAAAAGATTTCGACTTTTGGGTATGTGGACGCAATAAATTATATTTCATATCAGAAATTTTAAAAACGAGGAGTATACGCGAAATCGAACTAGTTTCATCAGATAAAAAAGAGATCATGAGATTTGACATAAAAGATTATCTAAATATCT
>DWJA01000030.1:0-16238 GCA_018248675.1 Gesta gesta | reverse complement strand
AATTTGATTTGAATCCCCGAAAAGGTGACCACTTGATCTTAAATTATCTAAAAGGATTTTTTCTTTTTCTTTAAGGAGGGTAAGGGTATTGTTGTAATGGGTGGGGTTGTTGTTAGAGTCGTTATAAAGATTAGGATCACTCTCATCTACTACTCCCTTACTACCCCCACCACAACCTACCTTACTACCATATACATCACCCCAATTACATACTTCCTCAATCCCATTCATCACCTTTTTTAAATTATATTTTTCATCTTCTAATTCATTTTTAAGTTTGTGATTTTCATGCGCATAATCTTCTTTTTCTAAATTTATAATTTTTTCTTCTATTCCTTTTAATTCTTCATAATCTTTAGAATATTCTTTTATATTCTCTTTTAAAATTAATATTCCTTTACTAATCTCGGATTTCTTTAATAAATCTTTAAATTTCTTAATATCTTCTTGAGTTTTGATCTTCTTTTCTTCTGCTGTCTTTTGTTCTATAAATGCTACTCGCTCTTGACTTAATCTTTCATAAAATGGACTAATCCTTCTCTCCATTGCATCTCTAACTCCTTTAAGTTTAATTTCTTTCTTTTCTAAAACTTGTAAAGCTTTCTCTTTTTCTTTTGTGTACGATCTGGTTCCTGCTGTCTCTTCTATTAAAGTCCCGATTTCTTTACTTTTCATATTCAAAACTTTGGTGATGTGGCCTTGCATAACAATAAAAGGTGAGTTCTTCTCAGAATGGATTCCTATACTAGAACAGAATTTAGAAATAGTAGAACTAGTACAAATATGATTATTAATAGAAAACTTGGACTTCCCTTGAGAATCTAAAGATCTACTAATAATAATTTCATTATAATCTTTATAACCAGGAGGACTCTTGGATTTATCTTTATTAGAAAGGATAAGAGTGACTTTACAATCTTGACGATGTGTATTAATTAAATCTTTCATAGTATTGGCTCTTAATAACTTTTTACTTTCTAAACCTAAAGTAAATACAATTGCATCTATAATATTACTCTTCCCTGATCCATTTAATCCGGTAATAGCATTGTAAGATTTATCTAAATTCCTTAAAACAGTAGGATTTTCGTAACATTTAAAACCATCTAAAATTATGTCTTTTATGTGCATAAAAATTAAGGGGTGAGGTGAAATGGGGATAAGGAAGGGAGGGGTAGTGTAAGGGAGGTTGTGAGTAGTAAGGGGTAGTAAATAGGATGGTAGGGGAGTGATTGTGAGGTAGTAAGGGGTAAGAAAGGTGAAGTAGGATAGTAAGGGGGAAGATCACAAAAAAAATTAAAAATGTTTTATTTTAAGTGTATAAAAAAATCCACACACTTTTCATCCTTTACTTAATCTTTCTATCCTCCACATAAACCTTTCTTACTACCCCACTCTCCACATACTACCCCACACTCCCTTACTACACTCCCCCCCCTTTAACACCCCCCAAATAACTTTTATATGGAAAACATCTTCAGAAACGATCTTAAAGAAGGTAACAAAACCATTTTAAAACTAGTCGATCATTTCAAAACCCCTTTAAGACAAAGAGTCATTTCTCAAGCTATCTTTCAACACACTTATCCTTCTTTTTTTAAAAAAGAGTCTTTCTCTACTATTGCTGTCTTAAGTTTGTATTTGGCTGGGAAAATGTCCGAAAATGTTGTGAAATTGAATTTGTATTTGCCTTTTATAAAATTGGATAAACAAAAAATTATAGAAATTGAGTGTAGAATGGTGGAAATGATAAATTTTAATTTTGATATTGTTCCAGCTCATTGTTATCTTTTTAAAATATCGAAAACTTTAGGAATAGAAGTAGAAGATAAATTAAAAATTCTTGATGAGATTCATTCGGATTCTCGGATTAATTACATAAATTACTTTAATGGGATTTATGAACCATTGGTAGTAGCACTGAGTGTAATTAAGGATGAATATATAAATGTATTAGAATGTATTTATTCAATAAAAATAGATGGTAATGTGATGAGTGAAGTAAGGAGAGTAATGTTGAATAAGTGAAAAAATATGTGTGAGGGAGGAGGGGGAAGGATGTAGGTGGGGGATTATTTATAAGAGTATAAATGATTTTAGTAGTTTAAACATCTTTTATTTGAATCGCCTTTTGATGTTTTTATTAAAATTTTGTTAAAATGTTTGTTTGTTTAAATTGATTGATCTAATTGACAATTGAAAAAGAGTTAAACATAGAATGTAAAATGTAAATAAGATAAATTGTCTAAAACTTGTTTTGTATTTATAAAATAAAAAACGTAAGTCTTTAAACAAAATTAATAAATGTGTTGGGAAAATAATTTATTGAGTTATTTTTAGGTTTTTATCTGAATCACGAATTAAAGCTTCTAGGACTTCTTTAAAAGTTGAGATGTTTATTTAAGAGTGTCTCTTAAAATCACTGGCTAACTAAAATATAACATTATATCCATTTAATAATATTATAATGATTAAAATAAACATTTATCTTTTAATTAAAATCTTTATGCTTAAACCTATTTTAGAATTAATTTTTTTCAGGTTAAATTAAAAATGAATTGCGTAATAAAAACTCATGTTTACTAATAACAACTTTTTAAATCTACTCTATATTTCCTATATAGGAATTCCCTTTTGACTCAGATTTGTTTGTTTGTTTGTAATTTTAATCAATTAATTTATCAGTGTAAACTAAAAAAAGTATTTAAAAAATATTTCTGAGCAGGGTATGAATATGAAACTAGTGCCAATATTACTTTGTGCTATCTTTTGTACTAGAAGAGATCCTTTCCCAGAAATAGATATGACAAAATTGTATAATATTACTGTTTCAATACCAAGTACAACTGCTGGAGCTGCACCAACTATAAGAAATATTACTGAAAAAATACCTGGTCTTTTTGTTTGTTTTGATAATGATGAAGAAAGTATTGTTATTAAAGTTAATACTACTCCTGACAATACTTTAGCACAAGACTTATCCATTATAATTGCTCCTGCAGATAATGTAAAACCAAATTTACTTACAATTAAAACTTATGATGATTTATTAAGTGCAATTCAAATTAATGAAAATGATAATGGTCAAATCATAATTAATCTTACTAGAAGTTCACCAGAAGGCGAATTCCTTCTTACTTATAATGGTGAAGTAGATGTAAAACTTACTTCTGATGAATCAACTATTGCTACTGCTCAAACTTACAATTTTGCAAGTCCATTATTCCTTGAACAACTTGTTACTCCTGTAACAACAAACACTGAGAGAGCCAACTTTAGACTTAATAACGTAGTTGCTGTTAACAAACTTTTATCTGAATTCGATCACACCTTCAAATTATTAAGAAAACTCTTCTGTAAGAGAGAAGTTCCTGAACAAAGCGTTCGTAATCTTTGCAATTTGTATCATGCTGAGAAAGCCAGACATCATTTGGCTAAATGCTGCCCAAGAAAAGAAGTTGTTGCTATCAACATTGTTGGTGAATGTGATAAGTTCGATATTTGCGATAAATTCGAAGTAGAAGAAGTCTGTAAACCAAAGGTTTGCTTTAAAGAAGATGAATATTCATTATGTATCATAAACGCTATTGCCGTAAAGGTTCTCTTTGAAACCTTTAACTATAGCGCTGATTGCAGTAAAGATGCTCTTACTAAATACGCCCAAACTGTTTGTGCCATTAAATCTTGTGTTGATGTTAGAGAAGCCGCTGTTATTTTATATCAAGCTGTAACTGTTTTCACTGAAATCGGATCTAAACAAAGAGAAGCTTACACAAGCTGTCTTGCAAATCTTAACGTTGATATGGCCTGTCTTACTAAGTCCTACTATACTGGTAGTGATATTAGTGGTGCTATTTGCTCTGTTTATTCATCGACCGAACTTGAATCTGTTCTTAAAGTATGTGATGAAAAAGAAGTTGAAGAAGAGTGCGAGGAAGAAGTAGAAGAATCCGACTCAAAAACATCTAGTTCCGAGAAGAAAGAATCATCTGGTATGTCTAACAAAAAGAAATTAATGGTTGCTGGTGGTATAGTAATAGTAGTTGTTGCTGTTACTGTAAGTGCTGTCGTTTTCTTCACTTGAAATTAAATGTATATTCGTATAAACTTTTAAAATTGTAAATAAGTTTTATTATTGAGTTGTGTAATTGATATTTGGATCAATGGATTGATTTTAATTTAAAAACGCAAATAAGATTATTCTTAATAAAGTTAAATGACGTAATAATCAGAAATTATTATAGTGTTTTTAGGCAGTATCAGTAATTTCAAGAGATTTTAACAATGTAATAAATGAAGTTATTCCTTCTTCACACGCGTTTAATAAAATTTCTACCATATAATTGCTCCATCACATGTTAGATTCCTAAACTTAACTATCATTTTGATACAATATCAATACATTGTTTTAGAAGTGCATAAATTCCATTACGAAAAGAATAACAAAGATGAATCTTGAATCAATTCCAAATCTAAAAATACAATCGAAATTATTTCTATTTATTCTAATTACAATCGTAACTTGCAGTGATAATTATATTGTGATGTTTAAAAGAAAAAAGAATGCTTATGGTATTGCATCTCATAAAGTACAAGCAAACAACATTATGAAATCACAACAGCACTTTTCTGAAGGAGACGAAATCCATAATTATGTATCTAATGGCTATGTAGCATCACTCAATCCATCAACAGTAGAAAAACTTAAGGCCGATGAGAATGTACAAGTTGTAGAGAAAGATAAAATGATGCGAATAGCTGATTTTAATTTAAGTGATTATCACAAGAAGGAAGAAATCACATTGAATGAATTTATCATGGCAGACTTTAATTTGTCTAATGATAAAATATTTGATGATGGATTGTTTGGCGATAACAACATGTTTTCTGATGATAAAATACTGATTAAAAGACAATACGATGCTCCTTGGGGTCTTAGTAGAGTTACAGGTCTTGAATTCCTGAAGAAGCATATATTTCTTTATCCATCAAACTCAGGCGAGAATGTTGAAGTTTATGTTATTGACACAGGTATCGAAGTCAACCATCCCGAGTTCCAAGGAAGAGCCAGATGGGGAATCAACTTAGTTGAAGGTTCTGAAGACAGGGACGAAAACGGACACGGAACTCATTGTGCTGGTGTTATAGGAAGTAAGTCGTATGGATTAGCCAAGAAAGCGAATATCACAGCAGTAAAAGTCTTAGATAAGAATGGAGCCGGTTTAATTTCTCGAATAATTTCAGGAATTGACTTTGTGATCGAAGAACACGAGGAAAGGTTAGGTTTACTTTATGATATAGCAAAATCAAAGTTTATTAATGAAAAATTAAATGTAACAACGGGAGTCTCTGAAAAAATCGATCAGTTCATTCAAAAATCCGATTTATTTCCAAAAACAGTGGTGAATATGAGTGTTGGTGGAGGTAAAAGTGCAGCTTTAAACTTTGCTTTGGATTATGCGACCTCTCTAGGAATTCATTTCTCCGTGGCTGCAGGTAATGACAACCAAAATGCCTGTGAGTATTCACCTGGATCATCAAATAATTCGATAACAACAGGAGCCTCGACTCAAAAAGACATGACTGCAGACTTCTCTAATTTCGGAAAATGTGTTGATATTTACGCGCCTGGTGTCGAAATACTGAGTACTTGGAATGACAAAGGAACTAAATTCGCATCAGGAACATCCATGGCAACTCCTCATACGACTGGTACAATGGCTATGTATTTAAGTACTTCCTCGTACACACCTGAAGAATTAAAAAACCAAATTTTAAAAGATTCTCAAAAAAGTATAAAAGATAGCAGGGAAAGTTCTTTAATCTCAAATATTTGGCCTATCAACAAAATATTTGGATCGAATAAGTTACCACTTCTTTCTATTCAAAATCTTCTCTATAAAATTGAAAATGAACAATTAAATTATTAAATTAAAAAAATTGTGTTTAATTTATAAATATACATCTAAAGTCAACAACCACATTCAAATTTCTTTATCAAAATTTCTTTATCGAATTTAAAAAATCATTTACACTTTTCTATAAACAGAAATAAATACACAAAAGGTGGAGTAACTAACCACCAGTTTTATAATTCCACAAATGATATTCGGTATCAATTGCGAATATAAAATATTTAAACCAAAACCATGTGGAAATAAAAATTGTAGTATCATCAAAATAGAAATAATTATGACTTTGAAACTCATATTGTTAAAAGAATTAAGAATTGAACTTATTAAAAGGAGATTGTAGTAAATCAGAATAAAAGAAAAAGAAGTAAACAATGAAAATATAAAAATAGGTAAAGTAGATACAAAAGTATGTGTTAATATGTACACGTAGTAAGTAAAAGGATGGATTGTGATATAAAGGTTTTCTCTAAGAAAATCAAGATCTTCTGCAATAAGATTGTAATTAAAAGATAAAACAGAAAAAATCATTATTAGAGAAATAGAATTAGATTCAAAATTAGATAAAGAACGACACCAGGTTTCATAAAAACACACTAAGACACGTTTTAAACTTAAGTTGGCACTAATTCCAATCGAATTATAAAATGACATGGTACACTGAAAACAAAGAGAAAAATAGAATCTGATCCAAAAATCAGCCCGAATTTCATTAAAATTTGTAATAAAAAAGCATTCGCCTTGTTCCCGTGTCATTTTCAAAAGTGTCCTGGTCAAAAAACATTTTCCACTGGATAAAGACGTATGAAAAAGTTTTGTATCATCACAATCAAGACAATCATGTTTCTTAGTAAATGGATTATTAAGACGAAACATCCGAAAATAACAAATTAAAAACTTACTAATTCTATAAAAAAGCATTATACAAAGGAAAATCCACAACATATCAACAAGAAAAGCAAAGAGTAAAATAAATCCCATTAAAAGAGGTTTAAAGTACCGGATTAAAAAATATGAATATGATAAAATTCCTATAGACACGTAAAAATTCATAAGTTTATCTATCCTTTTAAATTTTCTATTAAAAAATATTTGACATCTATACAACAACACACTGAATCCTGAATCTCCAAGAGAAATGTTCAATGCACGCCAATGACCTTTCAAAATCAAACGCAAAAACAGCCAAAACCACCAGAAAATTCGAGAAAAGGAGGCCAAGATCTCAGTAGATAATGACGTAATTAAAAATCGATTTTGTTTAGGAGGATTAAAAACATATTCATTAGGATGTTCAGCAGAAGAATAAACAGATGAAGATGTTTCATCTCCTGTAATGTATGCCTTGATAAATGCATTTGATTTAGCAATCGTTTTTTTCTTTTTAAAAAGTAAACTTTCGTCAATTTTAGTGTTA
Organism: Gesta gesta; assembly: GCA_018248675.1. Taxonomy (NCBI): domain Eukaryota; kingdom Metazoa; phylum Arthropoda; class Insecta; order Lepidoptera; family Hesperiidae; genus Gesta; species Gesta gesta. Next base: position 8,909 of record DWJA01000030.1, on the reverse strand, counting down.
AATAAGTAGTTGTTCACATTTTTGTGCTTATTTTTCTTTAAAAGACATTTTGATGATATTTTTGAGCCAGAGATTTCTAAGACATTCTCAGCCTTACATTCTATGAAATCATAAACTTCTACAAAAATATACGCACCAATATCTTTTAAATATTCTTTCATTTTCTTTAATAGATATTTAAATTTTTTTCGAGATGTGAATGTCTGTGAAACATAAACAATTTTAGACTGACTTGCAGCAGCCATAGCCATTTCCCATACTCGGAAAGCACTAACATTTAAATCAATAACTCTTTTGTCTTCTACTTCTTCTAATTTAAAATCCGTTATAATTTTTTCATATAAATTGTGATTAGCAAACATAATGGTACTCTTAACCGTATCCTTCTGATCGAAGTGAATGAAAGGATTTAGATATTTTCTAAATTTAGTATAATCCATTTCTTCGTCATCTACTTCAAACTGACCATCCCAAACTAATTCAACCGTATCATACAAAGGAGAACCCGTAAAAATATGAGCAAGTGCGTTTTTTAATGAATCATTTTCTCCTACAATGATACACACACCTTCAGAAATTTCTATTTTTTGGTTTTTACAGAGTAAAGAATCTCCTAAAGAAACCGTTATATTCTTAAGCCTAAGCATAGGGGGGCAAAATCAAAAACGAATTAAATAATTAAACTTTGCCACGAACTTAATCTAAGAAATTGATTTTATAAAAAGGAGAAATGAGATTTGAAGTTGATTTATGGCGTGTATTGGCTGATGATTTTTTCTTGATATTTTTTATTGAACTATGTAAACAAAAAAAATTGATAATTAATTTTCATTAATGAAAAAATGAAAATTAAGAGGGAGATATAAAAGATAGAAATGAAGGAGGTAGTAATTGGGGTTTAGAGCGGGGAGGTGATTATAAAATCACCTTGTTTGTTAAAAAACAAAACTTAGCACAAAATCAATAAATTTTTTATTAACCAAACAAAAAATTTACAAAATTTAGATCACACGAAAATTTTGATCAATTTTTTTACAAAAGTTCACCAATTAAAAATTTATCAAGTAATTTGTTTAAATTTTTATTCCCGTGGATTCTAAAAAATAATTCAGTGCAATCAGTTCCGGCAAATTTAAGTAAAATCTTCTTTCCTCCTGGGTGTTTATCGAGATAATTTGTTAAATCATAGACTTTGTTTTAAATCACAATCCAACAGTCAGAATCAGAATTATGTTTACTGATTTCTGACATTGAAAATTTCATAAAAGGGGAAAGAAAATGAGGAAAAAGGGAAAACTAGGATGGTTATTTCTCTATTCTCTTAAATTTTTTCATCGATTTTTTAGATATAAATTTTTAATTTTTTTTTGCCCCTACCCTGGTCTATGAGGATACTCTTTACATATTCATAATGTCTAACCATTTTTGTTATTCACTTCACTTACTTTATTGTATCTTGTTTGGTTGTGCTTAAAGGTTAGCCCTTTCATGACTTATCATAGGCCAGTGGTTTTTAAAATAATATTTTTTTTTGATTTGTTTGAAGTTTGTAAAAAAAATTAAAGATTGGTCTAAATATGACTAGACAATCTTTTTAAATTCTTTTATTGTTATAAAATCTTTGTATGTCAATTCTCTCAATCGTGTATGAAATAAATTTTTAAATCAAAACACGTTTCATTGCCCTAAAATGGATTTGAAAGAAAATAACTTAGATAGTTACCAAAAAGGTTTAATTGTAAATGAAAATTCCATTAGTTTAACTAAAGATTTTGATAAAGATATGAAAACAACTTGTAAAATTCACATCGATGGTGATTTACAAAAAATTGTATTGAACGATGAAAATCTTTTAAAACAAATTTCAGAGATTGCAAAACTTCCGGGTATAGTTGGTGAAGTCCTTGGTCTTCCTGATATTCATTACGGTTATGGATTTCCTATAGGAAGTGTCGTGGCTTTTGATATGGATGATAAAGATTCTATTATTGCTCCGGGTGGTGTGGGATACGATATAAATTGTGGTGTACGTGCTTTAACAACAAACTTAAACTTAGAAAATATACTGGGTAAAGAAGAAGAAGTCGCACAAGATTTATTCGATAATATTCCTAGTGGTTTGGGCATAGAAAAAATTATAAGTCAATTTAAAAATACTACTAATGTCTCTATCAAAGAATTAAATTGCATGTTGGATGAAGGTTTAGAATATTTGGTAAGGATTGGTGCTATTTCTAAAGATAATCTTGAATTTACAGAAAATAACGGTAAATTAAAAGGCGATTCTAAGTTAGTTTCACAAAAGGCCAAAGGAAAGGGAAGTATCCAATTAGCTTCATTAGGATCAGGAAATCATTATCTGGAGATTCAGTACGTAAGTGAAATTTATGAAGAAGAAATTGCAGAAGTTTTAGGAATTAAAAAAGATCAAATTGTTATTTCTATTCACACGGGTAGTAGAGGCTTAGGACATACTGTATGCCAAGATTATTTAGATCAAATGTATAAGGAATCACCCAATTACATAAAAGGAATGCCAAAGGAAGCATCTTCTTCCTATATAAATTCTGAAATAGCACATAAATATTTATTGGCTATGGGAAGTGCCAGTAATTTCGCCTTTTGTAATCGTGCACTAATAGCAGAAAAGGCCAAAGAAGTTTTTAAAAAACATTTTAAAGATTTTGAAGGAGATTTAATTTACGACGTATGTCACAATATTGCTAAAGAAGAAATTTATGGAGATAAAAGATGTTTAATTCATAGGAAAGGTGCCTCTAGGATTCTAGAACCAGGACATCCTGATCTACCAGATAAATATAAATCTATAGGACAACCTGTTTTAGTTGGTGGATCAATGGGAACTTGTTCATTTTTATTAATAGGAGATACTAATGCGCCCGATACACTTCGATCTACTTGTCATGGTGCTGGTCGTGTTGTATCAAGAAAAGATTCTAAAGCACAATTTACTTATGAAGGTGTTATGAATGAACTTAAATCTCAAAATATTACAGTTAAATGTGGATCTACTAATGGTTTAGTTGAAGAAGCTCCTTCTTGTTATAAAGATGTTATTAATGTTGTTGATATTAGTCAAAAAATTGGAGTAACAAAGAAAGTTTGTAAACTTAAGCCTGTGATTGTCATTAAAGGATGAAGAATGAATGTAATTCAGTTAAATAAACATTTTAGATATTTTCAATTTGAATTAAAATAAACGTTTATAACCCAACCCCATAATAATGCACAAAAAACAAGCAAAGAAAACGGCCAAAAACCAAGTTGGCGTTTATAAAAATACTCCTTTAGCTACACAAACATCTTATGAAGAATTTGAAGATTTTTTAAAAAAATATTTAGATATTTCTTCACCGGGAAAACTTTTTGATTTATTAGATCATAGAGAACTTCCTTACTCTTGTAAATGTTCTGTTACTGAAGAAATGTTAATAGATTCTTTAATTGACTTAGATCCAAATGAAGTAGAAACTTGTGAAGATAAAAAAGATATTAATCCACCAAAATCTTTTTATAATTCAATTAAAAATCTAAAATTAGACGAATCCTCATCTTATCACACTGATTTTTATGATAAAATTCACCATCTTTACGAACAACAAAGAGAAATTAATTTAAGAAATTCACAAAATATAAAAAATTATATTAAAAGACCGTTAGAATATTTTGGTAAAGTTAAATTATTAAGAGACATAGACGAAACACTTGGCAATATTTTTAAGAAGAAAAAATATAAAAAACCGAAGAAAGGTAGTAAAATTTTTGATAGGTCCATTAAAACGGTTGATAATTCTGCAGCAGATGAAATTTTAGTTAAATTAGAAGAATTTAAAAAAGTTTTTCCTGATATCGAGTACCCGATTTATGAAGGAAATTTGTGTGAAGAGATTGTTGAGGTTGAGGGTATTGTTAAAGATGGATTTATGAAATATTAATACTTTAAAAAATTGATGTTTATAAATGTGTTTCATTAAATTTTTATATTAACGGCCACGCAGCGAAATTTATGTATTCTCTGCTTATCATGTTTCACGGGGTGTCTGCTTATATTCTTGCGGTCTAACATTGCATCGTTATGGTAAATAAAAGGTTCCTTATTTGATCTATAAAGACACTATATCTATGAACTAGGTTTATAAGACCCTGTACTATGATCAGATACACACACTTTTCTATTTCATTCTTAATACAGTCCATATTATTATTAATATCACAATCACAAAAAAACTATAATTTTTTTTTGTATCATCTTTCTTTTTAAGGACAAATATTTTGTATCTCAAAGCATCATCTTCGAAAACATTAATTTCATTTGAAATAAATTCAGCGTAAACATTTCTTGATTTTTCACTTCTATCTTTTACTTCAAAAAACCAGATATCTTTTACTTCTTCTCTAGAAATTGGATCCTTAAGAGAATAAACATCTACGTATTCTTTAATACTGTATCTCATTTTTATTACGCAATCTTTTAAATAAACAAATTTAGAAGTTTTACAAATTAAAAGACAAAATATTGGTTTAGGATTTCTTAAAAGAATTTCATAATAAGAGAGAAGAGTAAGAGGATCTTTATTTGATAGGTCTATTTGTTTAAGAGTTTTATTATTTTTTAATAAAATTAAATTCATTAATTAAAAAGTAAGGGATGTTTGTTTTTATAAAATCAAAATAAATTTGGATCAAATCTTTTAAGCATATTAAGATAAATTGATAATTATTAGATGTACGTAATTTTCGCAAAAAAAAATCGCCAATTTCGCATTTATTTCGCATTTACCATTAAATTGCAAAAAAAATAAGGTGTGTGACCGTTTTCTGTCGGTTTTGGAATTTCCTGTCGGTTTTGAAAATTTTTAAGGGACCCCCCTTAAAATATTGAGAATCTAGAGAAGACAAATTGTGGATGAAGAATTAGTGTTTACGGACGCTACAATAAATTATATTATATTCAGAGAATGTTTTTTTTAGCATTAAGTTAACTTTTAAGACCAGGATGTTAAATTTTTGACTAGAATGAAGCTTATAAACAATTCTATGCTATGTGGCAATTGCTGACCTGGTACTGAAATGACAGCCCAGAAGGAAACTGGAAAGCATGATGGGCATAAATGGTGCAGCACTTCATAAAGTTTCTTCTGTAAAAACACCAGACATGATTTTTTTTAATTTTTTTTGCCTCTTTTTAAATTTTCAAAACCGACAGGAAATTCCAAAACCGACAGAAAACGGTCACGCACCATTTTTTTGTTCCAAGCTAACAAACAGTCATCTACCAGGTTTGCTATCTTTTCTTTTTTATTATTAGGTAGGTCATGATTTTTTTTATTTATATTTAATGTGTTTTTATCATCTTTTTGTTCCTTTTTATTAACTTTATTATCTTTTTTAACATTTCTTGTTACAACAGCTTTTAACTTTCTTGAGAGAGTCAAATTAAGGGTAAAATTAATTTTTCTTTAAATTTTTTTGATCAATTATTTAACTTTATCATACTTACAAGTTAAAAACTTGTTATTTTCATGTGTTTATAAATTTTAAATTTAGTTTAAAAAATAATGTTTCATTGGACTTCTTTAATAAATATTGCGTGAACCACTGGAAAGTCTTTATTGCGTAAGATTACGAAATTTAAAATAATTCTCAATTATTAAGTTTCAATTTACATAATAACGTCGTTAAACTGATCATTTCTGATTATAAAGTTTTGCTTTTTAAAAAATTTAAAAAAGAAAGTAAAAATTTTATTAAATATATGCACTAATTGTTTGTGCACTAAATAATGTTTTCAGTCAAATAACTAATTTACTTGAAAAAGAAGTGTGTGATTTTTTCCTATCGGGCTTGAATTTTTTTAAGGGACCCCCGTTAAATAGTGAGAATCTTGAGGAGACAAATTGTAAATATAAAAATTCGTCTATAGCGACAAAGAAATAGATAGCATTATACTAGAGAATTGTTTATTTATAGTATTTTTAACGATCAAGACTAGGCTATAGAATTTCTGGCTAGAATAAAGCTTATAAATAATTTATGCTATGTGAATATTGCGAGAATGGCACTGAAATGAAAGTCCAGAAGAAAAATAGAAAGCGTAATAGTTATATATGATGCTGTAGTTTAGAATGCTCCTCCTCTAGAAACATTAAACATGGATCTTTTTTGAAGCTTTAAAACTTAGTTTTAAGATGTTTTTCTAATAATTCACAAATATTTACAAAAGGACACTTATATTTAAATAGATCAAAAGCTTAATATAAATCGCGAATAGTAGTTAGCTACACTGAACTGATAAGTGATGTCATATTAGAAGAGGTGAAAAGTAGCAATGAAAGACTTGGGGGACACGATATTAATGGTCGGCCATAAATCAAAGAAAAAAACGTAAAATCATTTTTAAAACAAAATATAATCGTAAACGACATATACACTGACAATAGTACTTCGGTGGAATAAAGCGTGTGAGTTTACGAGCTTTTCTTGTACCTGTTGCTAAACGTAATGCAGAAATAATGATTAAAATTATAAACGACTATATTTTACCTTGGACAATTATAATAACGGAAAGGTGAAGGGAATATGATTCTGCAATAAGGAGAAGGCCTGAATTTAATCACCTTATCGTAAATCATTCCATAATTTTTCTAATCCACTCGAATGAAGCATCCATACACAGAGAGTTGAAGGTTTTGGTCGAAATTTAAGCGTTCTTATTCGTACAAGCACGAGATTCACAAAAACTTGCAGGTTGAGTACCTGATACAGTTTCTTTTGGAGTATAAAAACAATCAATAAAAACATCATAATATGTTTATAAAACTAATAATATTAAATCCTTTAAATTCTCTTTTTTGCTCTTTGGAATTTTTTCAAAATTGACAGGAAACGGTCACGCACCAAGATGTGATATTTGCTGCTTTTCTTAATGCTTAATATTTTTAAAGACGAAATTGACAAAGCGTGGAAAATAATTGAAGGAGGATAAACTACAGTAAGTTCACTAAGAGAGTATTAGAATTAAAATCTATTAAGGTTAAATACAACAATGCAGGCTTAAATTGATTGGTGGGTCATTTTTGGCAATATTCCATGTTATCACATTATCAAGTGGGTCACTTATCAAATTATAAATGCAAAAAAAAAACAACATAATAATAATAAGAAACCGATGCTTTATTATATAAATTGCAGCTAATGTTATAAAATATGTAAAGATAGTATTTTAAAGGTTATTTTATGCATCGAACTTGTCAGATGTCAAATCAAATAAAACAAAAAAAATCAAATGGGTCAATTTCAACTAGAGGGTCGGGGTTTGACATCACTGTTCTAGATGATTCTTTGGTTTCATATAAGTTCTAATAAAACACGTTTTTTAAATTTACAATAAGCATAGATGCATCATAAAATATTCTAGTAAATATGTGATCATAATTGCTGATATCTATGAGTCATATAAGTAGAAAAAAAACTTTATGCAGAGCATAAACGACTTTATTATGTTTAAAAGTCTTAAATCTTTAAATCTATGTCGCTTTATGTGACAAATGTTTTCACATATCTAAGCCATTAAATCATTTTTTTAAAAAAAATCGACATTTAATATGTAAAATATGGCATATTATTAAAAAGCTAAAAAATCATAAGAAGATAAAATCATACCAATTGACCAGTGTATAATTATAATTTTAAAGACGATTATGAAACAAAAATTATGATTTTAAAGGATCTTTATAGTTTCGATTTATCAATTTTTGTTAAATAAAATACAACTATATAACTTTTTTTATTTTAATGAAATGTGTAAAAAAAAGAGATTCAAATTATAAAAGCTAAAGATATTCTCGAATGAAAAATAATAAATTTTCGGATAATTTTTATATTTTACATATATCTTAACTTTTTAGACCAGGGGTGGGCAAACTTTTTGGATCGCGGGCCGGTAAATTAAAAAAATTCTTGTCGCGGGCCGGATTGTTCAAAAGCCATTAAGTCCAAAATACTTAGATCGAAGCTTTAAAGCACTTTTTATTTAAATTATATACTTTCTAGCACTAAACAACTGTTACCTTAGCATTTTATCATTAATAGAACATTAATTTTATGTTTTTTAAGTAGATGAACTAATTTAAGTAATCAAAAGATATAAAAATGTGAATTTCTGCAATGTAATTTTTTTTTACAAAACCATCGATGGGCCGGATAAAAACCTCATACGGGCCGTAGTTTGCCCATCCCTGTTTTAGACCGTTTACTCCTTTATCATAGTATTATATTTCCCTTTTTGTATATATATACAAAAAGATAAAAAATACCCCATAAAATAGTTATTTTATGCAATCAAGCTATTATATCAACATATCAATTATAACGTTATACTATTTTACGAAGATTTTATGTACCGAGACATCCGAAAACGTAATTTATGAAAACACGACAAATGGCGTCATTATTAACAAATCAGATATCAAAGAAAAAGAAAAGTTTAACTGTTCAGAATTTGTTACATCGACAGAGCATAATACTTTATTAAATCAAGATTTTATTATAGTTGAAATTGATTCCGAAAAACAAGAACTAAATCTCCTAAAAAACAAACAAAAAGTAATGATCATAAAAATGAAGTTTATTTTAAATTTACCCAGAAAAGGTGATAATTGGGAAAATTTTGAGCAAAGGTTACAATTTAAAACTTTATTTGATGATTTTACTTTTCTGACAGGTAAAATGCATAACATTATGGTTAATAGTTTTTCGAAGCAGATTTCTTGCTATGACAGTAGTATTTCTCTTGTTTTAAACAATATAATAATTATGAAAAATATGTACTCTAACTTAATGAAAAAACTTGATCGAAATGTTTCTAATCTTTCCATAGTCACACAATT
>DWJA01000029.1:0-16288 GCA_018248675.1 Gesta gesta | reverse complement strand
CTCATTTGTATCTTGTTCTAAATTAATTAAAGTAATAGACTCATAAACACATTTGTAAAAATCATTAAATTGGAAATCGTAATTTTGAATTACAAAGAAAATCACTTTTAAAACAAGTATAGAAGATAAAGGATTTTCTTTCTGGTAATTAAAAAGGGGGATAACTACATTTCTAGGATCTCTCATACTAATAAATAAATCATAAAGTAAATCTAAAAACTCTTTAAGATGATCATGTTTAAGGATGTGGAAGGAATAAACAATTAAATCATCTAATGGTAAGGAAGATTCAAGATTAGATTGAGATAAGATTGAAAGATTGAATAAAATGTCCTCTGGGGATTTGAAGTTTGTGAAATTAAGCAGAAAATTATCCAAAGAAATAGAGTCGTTATTAACAAGAAGGTTATCATTATCTTGGTGCACATTTTCATTATCTTCATAGCGTACGTTTTCATTATGAATAAAGTCATCTTCACGATTACCGTTTTCCGGATTTTTAACCATCTTAAAGGGTAAAAAAAATTTATTTGATAACTGACAACTAATAAAAAAATTAAATAAGTGATTACAATAATGTTAAATAAGATAGTGTAGACCTGCCTTTGTATATTTAAACAAACAATTTTTAATCAACGAATATTACTTTCAAAATAAAATAAAAACAAACTACAACATGATTTCTAAGTGTATCCAAGTGCTGAAACCCTTCATAATCAAATTCTACCAGATACTCCGAGTATTTAGATAAAAACTCATTATCAAGTTGTACATTATCAGAATAAACATTAAGAAGAGGATGTCCGTACATTAAAACATTAAAATAAAATGTGGATAAATCAGAATATGTATTATTTAAAATGTATTTTCCTTTAATTATAGACTCAAATTGTTTTTTATCCTTAAAAAAATCATTATCAATTGTATTAATCACATTTTCAAGAATAATCTCTGATGATTCATAATTGTGAATTATAAAAGAAAATAGAGACTGTCTTTTGTCTTTTAAAATCGATAAAAAATCATTAACACAGGACATTAAGATATTAGGACTAATATTCTTTTGTTTAATTGTCCATTCTGAATCTTTTAATTTACTTTTTTGTTTAATAAAAGAAATTTTGGAAATGCTTGTGTAGATAGGGAATTTGGACATGTCTGATGAATTTGGGATGTAATTGTGGCTACCACCGAAAAACTTTTTGATGTAGCCGAAAACGTTCATATAAAAATTACGAAATTGAAAAAAATAAATAAAAAAAGGAGATTAAAGGGGAGAAACTGTAAGATTTATCTTAGAAATTAGATTTGAATCTTTAAAATAAAAGTCACAATTGTATTGGCTATGATAAAGTCTTTTAATCGCTTTGGCTGTAAAAATGACTTAAAATCTCATTAGCTTAATATTGTCACAAGATCAATATTTTTTTTTAAATCTTAATTCACAAAGAACGAATCTTTACTAAATATCTTTAAAACTATATTATAATCCCCACTATCAAAATATCCATGTTCAACTACCCCACTTTTTGATTTTATGCTCATTAAAAATGGTTTGTTATACATAACATCTATAATTAAATTACCATTTTCAGTAATTAATGGACCGTGTTTCCCTTGAGTAGTCCGTAATGAATATTTAATATTACTTTCTTCTATTATTGATTTTATATAAGAAAGTGATTGTGGGATTATTTCTATAGGAACATAACACTCTTTAAAATAATTTTTAAATTTGTAATCTTGTGCTAAAATTATAATTTTGTCACTAATAGAACACATTAATTTTTCGGAAGTAAGTGCACCACCTTTTCCTTTAATTAAATTTCCTAAATTATCAAAATAATCAGTGCCATCAATGTATAAATCTAAATGAGATACTAAATTTAAATCTTTTATGGACATTCCGTATTTATGAAGAGCAAGTTTGGTTTGAATACTGGAAGGTACGTAAATTTTATCTTTATCAAAATATTTGATAAATTTTTCAATTGTTGTGCCTGTTCCTACGCCTATCATTTCATTATTGGAAGTTAAGTCTCGGATTGTTCTTTTCATGGAAAATAGATGATTTTTTGGTGATAAATATGATTAAACGAATTGTTTTAAAATAAAATTTAATTTGTTTTAGGCGAAAAGATCATTTGGATTGTTTATTGGATAATGTAAGGGTTGATTTGTGACTGGGTGCCAATCAAAAGCGTCTATTGTATTCTTGACGTCAAAATGCACATTGCGCCAATAGATCAATAATTTTTTATAAATATTTAATGGCAACATATCATTTTTTACGTAAAAGAGTCTATTAATTAACTTTTTATTTTGAATTTTTATTAAAAACAATAATTTTATGTTTTATCAATTGGATATTTCTTTTTAATCAATTTCTATAAACTTTCTCTTTGTTTCTCTACCTTTTCAGACTTTTTTATATCAAATTCTAAATCATTAGAAGTGGTTTTGATCGTTATTAATATATCAATTGGTCCTTTCCTTTCAAGTGCGTTTTTATAAAGATTTTTGTCTATTACTACTTCAAATACAACTTTATCTTCTGTTTCTTTAAGTGGTATTTTGAATATTTGTTCTTTACTTTTCATGGTCTTTACTTTCTCAAATTTCTTAAACAGTTAATAACCTATCATAGATTAAAGAAGGCACAAAAAAAATGATTGGTAAATTAAAAAAGGAGATGATTTGAAAAGTATTTGTATAGGAAGATTGAGTAAGACGAAGGAGGTTTAAAAGGAATATTTTATTATTAGATTGATGTGTTTGTAAATACACAGAACTTTTCCTTATTTCAAAATTTGGAAATTATTTGATTTTTCTCAATTAACCAACAAACGTTCTCGTGAAAACTTTTTAGATTCATCTACCGTCTCATTTCAAAAAAAATATATATATTATTTTAATAGTGTCTAATATATATATATTATTTTAATAGTGTCTAATTTATCTTCATTTTAAAAAATTTTATAAATAACGTCTCTTTGTAAAATTAATTTTACACTGCCCTTCTCAAAATGTACCGTTGCGATTTTTATGAACGCAAAATTTCAAAAAGAATGAAACTTATCAAAAGAGTCAGAGAAAATTACGTAAGGGATGACATTCCTTGTGGTTTTGAGTGTTGTTCTAATTCTCAATACAAAGATTTTCCTGTTTTCCCAATTGTCACTTCTGAAATTTTAAAGAAAAATATCGCACTCTTAAAAAGCGATTACATTAAGCCAATTATTTGTTATAGTGTTTTACTAAAACTCACACTTAACGAACAGAAAAGAATTTTAAAAATAGCAAAAGAGAAAAAGTATTTTGTATTTTATGATAATTTTTGTTCTAGTACGTGTAATAAAGGGATAGAAGGTGTTTTATCTTTTTACACTAGTCATTTATTAGATAAAAATTTTATAATTCTTGATGAAATTAATTTAAAAAATTATGCTCAATATTTTGAAAACAAAAAAGAAGTCGAAGATTTAATTACAAAAGTTAAAGAAATAGAAGAAACAAATTATGAAGAGTATTGTACTTCACCAGAATCTTTGTTTAATGAGGGGCTTTTGATTAAGGGCAAATTAATGATTGATGCTTACAGTTGGTTTAATGGAAGTGTATTTGATAACGGTAAAAGAGTTCGAATTTTAGGGAGTGTTAATATGAACAGGGCTATTCATGGAGATGAAGTTTACGTAAAATTGATTGATGAGTTATTTGAAGATAAATTAGAGGAAGATGAAGGAGAAAGTGATTTGAATGTAAAAAAAGTTATGAAAATAAACAATAATGATATGGATGTACTTTATGGGAAAGTAGTGGCTGTCTCTAAAAGATCTAAAACTGAATTAATTGGAACTATTATCAATAACACCGTATCAGGAGATGGTCCTCAAAACGTATTAGTTCTTCCTGTTAATAAAAAATATCCACCAGTTCGAATTAGAACAAGTCAAGTTGATGAATTAATTAATAAGAGATTAGTAATTGAATTAGAAGAATGGCCTATTGATTCTAAATATCCATTAGGACATTATTTTAAAAAATTGAATAATTTAGGAGATAAAGAAGGTGAAATAGAATGTATTTTATTGTCTAATGGTGTAAATTATTTTAAAGATAAATGGATTGATTTATTTGAACAAAATTTAAGTGAAAATAATTTAAATGATGAAAAAAATTTTTATGATCAAGAAACTTTAAAAAAATTAAAAGGTGAAGATAGCGTATTTTTTAGTTTAGAAGATGTTTATAATGAAGTAGTAAAAGGTTTAAGAAGAGATTTAAGACATCTTAAGATATTTAGTATTGATCCACAAGGATGTACTGATGTAGATGATACTATGCATGTGGTAAATCTTCCTAATGGTAATTTAGAATTTGGTGTTCATATCGCGGATGTGACTCATTATGTCAAACCCGGTTCTTTATTAGATAAAATTTCTCAGGATAGATGTACTACTGTTTATTTGCCCGATAGACGAATTGATATGCTTCCTGAATTTTTAAGTGCAGGTCTTTGTAGTTTATTAGAAAAACAAGAAAGAGCTGCTTTTAGTGTCATTTGGGAAGTAGATCAAAATATGAACATAATTAAGAAAGATTTTTTTAAATCATTGATTAAATCAAGAAAAGCCTTTTCTTATGAAGAAGCTCTTAATGTAATCGAAAATGATAGAAACAATGAATTTTACAATGAGTTAAAACTTTTATCACAAGCTTCTAATTTACTTAGAGAAAAAAGATTAGAAAATGGCGCCTTGGATTTGTCTATGTCGAAATACGAAAGAAAAGATAACAAATTAGTTTTAAAAGAACAATTGAGTACATATTCTTTGGTAGAAGAATTTATGTTATTGGCTAATATTACAGTAGCTGAAATTATCTACTCTCATTTTCCAGAAAGAAGTTTATTAAGAAGACATCCACCACCTTCTTCTTATGATTTACCTATTCCCATTGATATTTCTTCTACTAAAAATATTAATAAAGCCGTTGATGATCTTGATCTAGAAAAAAGAGAAGTTTTCAAAAAAATTGTAACCAAGACAATGAACCAAGCGCATTATGTTTTATCCCAAGATACTGCTGATTTTAATCATTATGGGCTGGCTGTACCAATGTATACGCATTTCACATCACCAATCAGGAGATATGCTGATATTATAGTTCATAGGATACTTAATGAGGTTTTACTAAGTAATTTAGTGTCTAATGATCATAAAATTAATTCAGGAAAGAGATTGAAACCTTCTTCTTTTACTTCTAATATAAAAAGTGATGTTATTGATAATATTAATTATAGACATAATAGTGCTAAAAGATGTTCTTGGGATAGTGCGGTTTTATTTACTTATTTAGAAATTAGAGAAATAGAACCAGAAACATTGGCTTTTGTGACAGAAGTTAAATCTAATGGGATTATTGTGAATATACCAGAATTTAATATTGATACTTATATTGTGATTGAAAATGAACATTCTTACAAAGTATTTGATAAAATTTATATAAAAATTAACAAGGATGATGAATGTTTCTTTGTTAATAGAAAATTTAATGTAACTATACTTTCTAATTAAGAATAAAAGTATTTGATCTAAGGTTTTTTATTATCGTTTATCATTTTTCTTAAATTGTTAATTATAAATTAATCAAAATAAATTTAAAATTAATTGTGGATCAGAAAAGAATCATTAAAAATTATGCCTGAAGGTTTATTTTGTATGGTTTTGAGTTTTTTCTCCACTGCTTTTTTAGATTTACAAAATGTTTTACAGTATGTTCAAATTTTTTACTCGAATTTATCTTTTAAATAACAAAAAAAATTAAAATTTTCAATTTTTAATAACCACAAACCAATTTTTAAAATCAAATGTCGACGTTATCAAATTTTTTAAAATTAAATATTTTCAAAAAATTCAACGAAAGAAAAATGTAATATAAAGCTTTACAAGGGAAATAGATTACCGGACACAGTATTTATGTTATGTTTAAATCGTTTTAACAAAAATTACACTTTTAAAATTCATTCTTGTTATAAAATAAATCAGTTTTTTCTTTTATAATTTATCATTATTAGTTAAAGAATTCTATTTAAAGGACTTATTTTAATGAATAAATTAAAAATTAAATTACTTACGAAAAAAATCACATTAATATGGAAATAATAACACAAAATACGTTTAAGACACATATTTAATACAATTTTAACATAGTTTTAAACATTTTGTCTATATTTAACACATTTTTATATAAATCCAGATCATTTAATAATGACGTCATTCGCTTCAATCATTTTTTCCCAAAATTACAAATCACACTTCTACGTTAGATCTATTTCTCATTTAAATATTATTGCTGATTTATGATTAATTAAATGACATTAACATTTTAATGCCTCTAGCCCTCATGGAAGAAAAAGAGTACGAAGCTATTGTCGGTCTTATCAAACTCAATTGTATGAGCAAATGCAGAAATAATCAATTAAAAAAGAAGAAAAGTCAAAGACAAAAAAATATTTTAGAACGTGTGTTTAAGATTACGTCATATCCTTCTGCAATAACCCAACAAGATCTATCTATTCTTCTTTATATTCCACCAAGAAGTATACAGATTTGGTTTCAAAATGCAAGACATAAAATTAAATGTAATTTTGAAGATGAACTTAAAGATGATAATAATGAAGTGCCGGCTAGTGTGTTGTGTACAATTGTTGAAGAGTTTAGATATTACAAACAATGATTATAGATTCATAAATTTGTAAATGACAATAAAAAGTATGACGGATTTCATTAAAAATATACTTGAAAATAATTAAATTGTTTATTCATAAAAGCTGTTTTTATAGAAAGTAAAATATTAAACATTAATAAAGCACTAATCAAGTAAAATGATTAAATATAAATTACAACGTGATATACCCATGGAAAATTCACGATGATAAAGCATAGAAATTAAAAAATATAATTTAGTAATGTTTAAATAATATTTATTCAATTTAATATCCTAATTCTATCTATAAATTATTTTCTTGTAGTTCTTTTGTTTGGATTAATTATGATTGATAATAAATTAAAATGATCTCATTTTTAATTTGCTGTAAATCAATTTATAATTAAATGATTAGGATATCGTTAATGATATAGCAATGTGAAGAAGGATATAAAAGTAAAATATTGAAGAAAATATTTTACAATATAAATATTTATGAAAATCCCAGTCTATTTCTTTTTGTTTAATATCAACTGTCAAAGGTGACATTGAGATATTCAATCAATAAATTTAAATCATTAAAACCAGAAAAATAGTTAAACATGATCAAATATGAGAACAAAAGGAGTTTTTAGATCGTTTTAATGTCCTTGCATGCCTGTAACAAATTAGGTTATTAATATTTAAAACTTAATTTACAAGCTTATAAACAGAGACTTAAATGTTACATCATAGAAATTATGATTTATAGGAGACAGCGTATACGACACATATTAATGTCCACAACTAATATTTTATCGTTATGTTTTATAGTGCTAAATTAGTTTTAAAGTGAAGAATAGTGTTTCGCAAGATGGGACATACGTCCCACTGTGGTACAATGGGATGACTACATTGTTGAAATTTTCTTGACAAATTATACCTCTTGCCAAGGACATTCCGCATCTTTTGCGCGTGTTATGAGGCTTTAAAATATTTAATTAAGGTGTGGCTTTAAAAATATTTTTGTTGGCGATGTTCATCTCCCTGAATGTGCTCTTCTGTTTGCAGATGACTTCTGCGACAGATCAGGTGTTTTGAAACATCTTTGAAACACAATCAGAGGATTGTTTCATCCTCATCTATATAATCAGATGAGTTCTTTAATAAATGCAATTATCTTTATAGTCTTTCTTTATCCTCCCTCTAATAATTGACGCTCGTCACAACAATTTTAACAAAAAACTTTTTTTAATCGATTTTATTTATCTATTTTTACAATTTTTATAAATCATTTCTCATCCTCTTCAAATATTCGTTATTTTCTATTATAATCAAATTTCTTATTGACTCAAATACTTCTTCATAACAACTTGCTACTTCCAGAGATTTTAATGTCAATTCGTAATTATCATATAATTTCATATAAGCCTCATGATAAGTAGGATCTAGTTCTATTGCCATTCTAAAATCATTTTTATTGTTACTTATCAATCCTTGTAAATAAAATCTTACTGGATCTTTATCCGACATACCGTTAATAATTTTAGTCATAGACTCAAATTGATTTCTTTCAAAGTAGTGCATAGCACAAATATGAGAAATCCTACTATCTCCAGTGAATTTCATCAAAGCTTCTCTGGCAAAGTCCTCAAATTTAATATTATCGTTATTTTGATCAAAAAACAATAAAAAATCACAATAAGCAAAATTAAAATCAAGTAATTTCCCCATTTGATACAAATAATTATCATAATCCTTTTGATTAAAGTAAATTTTAGCCAAGTAATAAATTACAGTAGGATTATTAGAAGATAAAATCCTTTTGTGTTTTAAATCTAAATTAATATTTTGTGTAGTAGAGTTAAGATATTCATAAAAAATCAATTCAAAATCATTTTTACAATCTTTAACCAAGTCTTTAGCCTTTTCTAAATCTCCTTTTAAATACAATAAAGAAGATTTTATCAAAGTCATTATAAAAATAGATTTTTCTGGTTTAGAAGTCTGTATCTTTTTTAAAATACTCATATTTTCCTTTAAAATCTCCTCCGTCTCTTCAAAAAATATCTCATCTAATTTTTGATATTCTTTATTTTTAATCAAATTAATGATTTCGCCATCTTCTTTAGAGAGAAAACCAACCAAAGTATCAAAAAATAAATCATATCTTATATTTGAATAAGATAAAATATTATTTTTACAATAAAGAGAAGCTTCTTCTATACTTATTTTATAAATTAAATCATAAATCTTCTCTTCATTTATATTATTTGGTCTTAAGGAATTGTATAAAATTAAATCTTTTAAAGAAGCCTTTTGATTTCCAATTTTTTCAAAACAAAAGAGTCTCATCTTCAAACAAGCAATATAAATTATATTATCTAAATTACTATCATCTAATAAATACTTATTACAATAATTAATACAGTTTTCATATCTTTTTAAATTCAATAAACAACCAGCAATAGCAAAATAAACATCTTTTAAAACTAAAGGATCATCTGTTAAAGATAAAATTTGTTTAAAAAAATATAAAGCAGTTTGATATTCCCCAATTTTATCGTATTTCAATCCTTCCAACATTAATTTTTTTACTCTTTTGTTTATATCTCCTTTCTTATTAAAGAAAAGTTTTTTTATTATGAGGAATCCGATTACTAAAATTGACAAAATTAAAAATAAAAATTGCCAGTCTAAGACTTTCTCTAAATTTACCATTTAAAAGGGTTTAAAAAAATGTAAATAAAAAATGTAAATGTAAATAATGGAAAGGGATTTGATTAAAGGGAGTCAATTAGAGAAAGCTTTTATTAAGAGCACCTTTATAGGCATACGTCTTTATGTGGCTTCTTTAAGTAAACCTATTTGTTTAAAATCCTTTTAATCAAATCCATTTTCTTTCTTATTAAGTATCATATACCTCTTCCTACATTGTGAATCCGTCCTACTCCCCATAATTTCAGATACAATTGACCATTTTTTACCTTTTTCTTTCACTATTTCTATTAATTTCTCGTCTTCTTCTTCACTCCATTTCCCTAATTTAAGTCCAGGTCTAAGTGTATTCATATACCTTTCTCTACATTGTACATCACTTCTATTAGGAATAAAAGTTGAAATAAAGACCCAATTCTTATCTTTAAATTTATTACAAACATCTTTTAGTATCTCATCTTCTTCTTTAGTCCATTTTCCTTTTTTATAAACTTTTACTATTTTCTTATATCGATCTTTACATTGTTCTAAGGTTTTATTTTTTAAAGCCATTGAGATTTTAATCCAATCCTTTTCCTTTTCAACGGTTTTTAATAAAATTTTATCTTCTAATTGTGTCCAATTATTTTTATTTTGATTTAATTTAATATATCTTTTAATGCATAATAAAGGATGTTTTCTTATTGTAATTCCTATTTCTAACCATTTCTTTCCTTCTTTTACACTTTTAATTAATAAAAAATCATTTTCTTCAGTAAAATTTTTATCACTTAAATTAAATTTTGATTTTAAAATTAAATTAAAGAGATAAAAAGGATTCATTTTATAAATAGAGGCCTGTTCTTCCCAATAAATATTATTTGGATCTTTTAAATAATCAAAATCAATATTATTAATTGGTTTTCTTTTAAGAGAAGATTTAAAAGATTTAAGAATTGGTTTATGAATTTTATTAAGAGACTTCTTTAATTTAGAAATGTAATTGTTTAAATTTGCATTTTCATTCATAAAATTTTGTAACGGAAGAGGGTTAAAAAATTAACTGGAAATTAAATGGTCTCTTTTTGTTTTAAAAATTAAAGAAAATTTGTGTGATCACTACTTGAGTAATCGATATCAATCAAAATTAAAAGTATTTATTTATTGCTAATCTCTTACACATAACCGTTTTATCAAAAGTATTTAAAGTTTCAAAAAAACCCTTTTAATGGGCGGTTATCTTAAGAAAAGGAACACAAAGAACAAAAACCAAAAAATAGACACTAAAAACCAAGAAAATGTTAATAAAAAGAATAATAAAGGAAAGAAAGAAGAGGTTAAAGAAGTAGAAGAAGAAAGTACCTTTCAAATTGAGGAAATGGAAGCAATCTTAACTGAATTATTAAGATCTTATTACGAAAGGATGGCCTTACAAGATAAAAAATCTTCTAATTAAAATTTTCTAATTAAAGTATTTTAAAAGTAAAAGTATTAAAGTAAGGATACACTTTTATTGTGATTAAAGTAAGGACTGCCTTACCATCCTCATTTAGTATTCACATTCCTTATCTCATATCATTTCCCCACATCTCTTTTTTTTTAATTCTCCATAAACTTACTGAACTTCTCAATTGTTTCATCATCAATAGGATTAAATAAAGGAACAATTTCTTCATTAATCTCGTGTTTTTTAATCAAATCAAACTCTTCAGGATAAAATTTTGTTTCTAAATTACACAGTTTAAGTAATTTATAAGAGGCTTCTGGTACAAATGGTTCTAATAATTGACCTAATAAAGCAATTACAGAGAAGGCTACACTAAAACCATTTCCTTTATCCTTTTTATCAGAAATTATCTTTTGAACGTATTCATTGCCTAACCTTGAAATTTCTAAAATGACATTAAGAGAATCTCGTAATTTAATTTCTGAAAGAAAAGCTTTATGTTGTAAATATAAAGTATTTACTTCCTCTTTAAGTTTAATTGTATCTTCATCTTCTGATATCTCGATATTAATTTTACCATTACATTTACTTTTGATAAATTTAAGAACTCTATTACAAAAATTGCCTATATTATTATTTAAATCTGACTTAATTGTATCAACAAAGTGTTTAAAAGAGAAATTTGAATCATTTTTTTCTGGTCTTATTTTAATTAAGTAATATCTCCAAATATCACTAGATCCTAATTCATTATTCACCAAATCCATTCCAAAAATACCATGGCCTCTACTTTTAGAGAATTTTTTGTTTTCAAAAAGTAAAAATTCAGTAGCTGATAATTTTTCAATTAACGGAAGATCTTGATTAGTAGCAAAAATTAAAGAAGGGAAGATGATAGTATGGAAAAAGACATTATCTTTACCCATAAATTGAATTAATTGACCATCTTTAAACCAAGAAGATATGATCTTGTTAATATCATTGTTATTATTACATTCCTTTTCTTTAAGACACTCTTCTAAAAAAGTAAAATATCCTATAACTGCATCAAACCAAACATAAAATACTTTACTTTCATATCCTTTTAATGGTACTGGTACTCCCCATTTATTCTTAAGATCTCTTGTCATACATCTTGGTAATAATTCTTTATCTAACCAAGATTTAGTGATAGATGAACCATTTTCAGACCAAAATTGATTTTTTGAATTGTAAAGTTCAGTGAGTTGATTTTTAAAAAGATCTAAATTAAAAAATAAATGATTGGTACCTTTTATAATAGGAATCGAATTACAAATTGTACATCTTGGATCAATTAAATCAGTAGATTTATAAGTATGTCCACATTTATCACATTGATCTCCTCTTGCATCTTTAAATTCACAATTTTTACAAATTCCTTCAACGTATCGATCAGCTAAAAAGTTTTCACAATTTTCACAAAAATGTTGCTCAATTTGATTTTCCGTAAAAAAACCGTTAGAATAAATTTTTTTAAATATTTCTTGGACTTTAAAAGTGTGGGATTCAGTCGTGGTCCTACCAAAATAATCAAAATCTATTTGAAACCAATCATAAATCTTTTTATGAATAACTCTATTCTCTTCACAAATCTCAATTGGTTTTTTATTCTTTTTTAAAGCTTCTATTTCTATAGCTGTACCGTATTCATCTGTACCACATAAGTAAACAACATCTTCTTTATTCTTTTTACAAAATCGAGAATAAACATCTCCACTTAATACACAACCAATAATATTTCCTAAATGTGGTTGGTTATTGACATAAGGCAAAGCACTTGTAATGATTTTTTTAACCATTTCTTGGGGTGAATGATGGAAGTTTTTTTAAAACGGTAAATTAAAATGAAAAAAGAGAAAAAAGTTTGCTTTTTGTAGAGGAAGCAAGTATCGTAACAACGTAATGAATAATTATGAATGGACGTAAGTTTGTTTAACTGTCAAATTAATATTGATATCTTTGATCAAAAAAAATAAAATGAAAAGTATTTACAAGTAAAAAATTAAATGTGAGGTGGGTCTATTTAAAGAGATTTATTAGAGAAGATGCAGGGAATTTAAACTAATTTCTAACGTAGTTAGTTACATTTTATAGTTTTCGTGGTCTTCATTAGACATGCGTACAAAAGGGAGCAACGATTGATTATTTCTAATATGGTAAATGAGCAGAGCGCAATAGTTAATAAGAACGCCAGTTGTACGTCTCCATTATATTTTATTTTAAAAATTATAAATTATATTTTTATCTTACAGTCTCCCCTTACCTATCTTATTCAAAGTTTCCTTATGCTATTCCTTACTTCTCGTGTTCAATTTTTTCACAAATAAATTTTTTTAATCCCCCAAATTTTCGAATGTTAAAACAAATTATTCACAAAGGACAAACTTACAAGACTAAAAGTAACAGAAGAAAGGTAGTAAAGACTGTAACCGGTAAATACAAGAATATTAAACAGAAAAAACATTCTAAAGTAAGAAGATGTCATGAATGTAATGCTAAACTTCTTTCTATTGCTAGAATGAGACCAGCTGAATTGTCAAGACAGAAAGTGTCTTCTAAAAGGGTTTGTAGACCATACGGAGATAAATTTTGTGGAAACTGTGTAAGAAATAGAGTAATTAGTGCTTTCTTAGAAGAAGAGGAGAGGATTGTACGAGAAAAATTAGCAGTTTAATATTAAAATTTATTTAAATGAAATGTATTTTGGGGGTTATTTTATGAAAACTTTTTTGTACACACTAACAATAGTTTATGATTCTCCTTTTAAATTACTTTTTTATCCCAACTTCACTAAAAAAAATTCACCCTGTGCGGGGCTCGAACCCGCGACCCTTAGGTTAAAAGCCTAATGCTCTACCGCTGAGCTAACAGGGCTTAAGAGTTTCAGATCTCAACTTTGTATTTGAAACCATATCAGGTGATCTGAGAAAAGTTTTTGATCCAATGATCTTATTTGCTACTAAACTCCTTTATTTCTCTAAAAGTCAAACTATCAGTTTGCCTCATGGAAAATACAACACAAGAAGATTCAAGAGGCTTTCAGATTCCAATTTTAGTTGAAATATCTACTTTATTTGAATCTCTAAAAATACTGTACACACCTAGAAGTATACAGATGTATGTAATTTGTGGCTTGGGCGTATATCTTTTATTTTTTGGAATTGCAACCAGCAAAATTAGTTTGTCATTGATATTGACGTATTTAATAAATTACTATCTTGATGCCTTTGCAAAAGCCTATCAAAATGTGGATAGCTCAGAGTTAAGTGGATACTTTGCTAAAAATGCTTATTATTTAGCAAGTGCAATTCAAGATAAAATCGAGAACGATACCTTTTTGATGTTTCTTTTTTCTTTTTTTATTTCGTGCGTATTTATATTTTTGGCTGGTGGTGCAACATACTTAATGGGATTTATTGGTGTGTATCTCTTTTACACAACTTATTTAGATTACTTTATAGATGATGAATACATCGTAAAAGTTTTCTTTTTTATTATTATTGTATTAGTTTTTATGTCTATTTTGATGGTATTCAAAAAAGCTCTAAAGTTTTTACTGGTTATATTGTTTTCTCTTACTGGTTCTATAATCTTTTTGGTGTCTGCTGAGCATATTTTAAGCTTAAAACTCGGTATTAATGAGATGGTGAAACAAATGGGACACAACTTTGATCTAACTTTGGATCCACAAGGTGTTGGGTTTGTAGGGACTTTGTTTATTATTGGGGTTGTTATACAAATGTTTTTTGTTCCGAGTTTGCCTTACTTATAAAATTTTAAATAAAATAAAAATGATTTGTTTTTTTTTAAAAGCTATGAAAAATATTAAAAACTATGTGATAAAGTCGTGCTTTTGGTATAAACCATTATAATCAAAATGATTTTTTATCATGTTTTTCCGAGGTCATTCAAATATCATTTTTTGTCTAATATAGTAACTTAAAACATTATTTACACAGTAAAATCTCTTTAGATATAAACATTTCCGAAAATAATTTTGATAAAATAAAACTTTTACGGTAAACCCCTAATACAGCGGTGACAAACCACCGACCCGCGGGTCACTATTAACCCACTTGAAGTTTTTATTTTATAAAATTTGATATCTGACCACTTTGACGCATTTAATTACCTACGAAAATATGTAAATACCATCTTTACATATTTTAAAAATCAATAATTACAATTTATTTAGTAAAGCATCGTTGTTTTATTATGTTGTAATTTTTTTAATGTACATATCTGTCTATATGTATATATAATAAAGTCGTAAATCGAAAAAAATGTTACCAGATATCAAAACAACTACAGAACGATTGCTAATAAATTTTGTTAATAAAATTTAGTTTATAGCTTTGAAAATAAAAGAAGAAATAAGTACCCTATTATTTCTTACTATTACTTATTATCCTTATTAACCTGATATTGTAAAAATGTAAAATAAAAAACTGTTAAAGGGCTTTACTTCTACTAGCGCCATGTATAAGCATTTAACGGTGTCGCGGACACTGCTCCTACCATATACCTAAACCTGATAAACTTCACCTGGACCTAACATAGAATGATCTAGAATAAGCCATCAAACATTAGGTCTAAATATTCCATAGAAACACCCAAGATCTGAATTCTCGCACCGAGCTTAGGAAAATCTGCGTGGGCGGCATATGGTTATAACTTTCTGAATATATTTCGTGAGCATTTAGAGCATTTGTAAACGGCACATGGCTTGGTCGCGTAATTTTTACGTTATGTAATGTATAAACTATCTTAGGATTCTCAAGTAGAACTCTTAATCAAGAAGAATGGGATTGAATCCGTGATAAATGTGCATTTACAAAATAAATGTCATTAACATGTCACGGCTTTCGGTCCCAAATTAGGAGATAAACCTTTGTATTTCTTAACTTATCTTTTCAATTTTATCTTTTAAATCCATACGTCATTAAATAAATTACGGTCAGATAAAGAACAAGCATTTGGTGCAACACACAACTGTTAACTACAGACATTACCGTAGTCATCTTTCTTGTTATTTAGTTTTACTTAAATGCATACGAATCCATCTGATCCCTAGAGGCTACAACCCATAAACATACAGTTTGGGCATGCTCAGTGAATCATCATCGAATTGCAAAAAAACTCAAATCCAAAGCCATTTCAAACGCAATTTATTACAGCACGGGCGTTTGTTATCGAACAATTTGATTGTGAAATATTGTCTGTTATTCACTGTTGATACTTTTGCGGGTATACCTGCAATTGGGGCGCGACACGCCACTGACATCGCCAGGGCTGACATCTACATTGTTTTAATCTTCCTTTAATGTAAATTATTAATAATAATTCTGAATAAAAATTCTGATTGCTTTGGACGATAACAGAAACCAAAAATCGCATTTTCAGAATTATTTTCTGTATGGCTGTCTGTCTGTC
>DWJA01000028.1:0-16444 GCA_018248675.1 Gesta gesta | reverse complement strand
GAAAGTATTTCCAATCTTTTAAGTACAATCGATGTCTTGTAAACTTTGTCGTCTATTTGGTAATACAAAATGTCATTATGAAAATAAACACTCATAAGTTGTTTTTCACATTCTATTTCTCTTCTAAAAAGTCGCCTCAATTTGTTTTTACGATATTTATAAATATCAAATCCACTATTTTTCAAGGAGAACAAATAACCGTCCGAAAAGTAAAGTTTGTCTCCGGGAATTTTGAAAATTTTTAAAACGTTTTTAGAATTCAAATCGTAAATGAATAAAAGATTTTTAGAAATAACAGCGTACTTATTAGGATTGTCAACATTCATCTCTTTCTTAAAACTATAAACTTTCTCTTCTATTTTATACTTATTGCTATTGATTATCTTAAAAATTGGCTCTAGTTCTGTCTTAACTCTCTTTTCTTTATAAATGGCAGTTATCATTTCGTAATATTGATCTTCTTTATCTTCAATTTTAACTATAGACTCATAAATAGGCAAATTAAAAGAAAAAGACCGTGGTTTGCTCTTAACAACATCAAACACTATAACTTCTATGTCAGTTAAAATGTATAAATTATCTTTATGAACAACCATTTTCTTAAATTCTCCTGTAAACTCAAATAAATACTTTTTATGATCTCTATTAAGTTCCGATACACTCAGTTTGTTGTCTTTACAAACAAAATAAAGATAATCATCTACCTTTACAACACTTTGGATCAGAGAACTGTGTTTATGAAAGGTCAAATTTATATCTTTAGAGATAATTTGCACGGCTCCATTGATATTTAAGACAATTAAATCATTAAAAACTTCTATAAGAGATGGTTTTACATTCTTTTTTACTGTTTCTTGGATCAAATTAACCAAATCTAATTTAACTAAATTTCTATTTTTGGTAAAATAAATAAAATTTTTATAAAATTTATAAGGCGATTTGATTGTGTAACCTAGAGACCCTTCATTTTCTTTAAATAACTCTCCTTTACAATCAATATAAACAAAATTATCTTTAAAAGTATGAAAATCAACAATATCTTGGCCCGAATATGTTTTCAAAATTTCATTATTGACCATTTTTTCTAAATTTTCAAATTTATGAACGGCATTTTGTTTGAAAGTGTAGAGATTCGTAACAATTTGTTTATCAATTGTGAAATCGAGACATTCAACTAATTGAAAAGCATTATCGTATTTAAAGGTTTTGTTGTTTCTTTTTATATAAACAAATTTTTCATTAATAAAAATATTTTCATTATTTCCGTTGAGATCCATGGGATAAAAAATTTAATGGATTTGAATTATAGAAATGGTGCGAATAAAAGACTATGAAATGGAATAAAATTTTGTTAAAGCAACCAAGTCTCACCTTTGAAGTTTACATTTATCATCTTTTCAGCTTTTTACATTATCAAAAACTTCTTACGCGAAGCATGCTCTTTTAGATAAATTATATCATCAACATATCTTTTAGCCAAAATAAATTGTATTCCCATTCGAACAATTACAGGATCAGAATAACGTTCAATATCTTTAAGAGTTTGTTTGATTAATTCAACAAATCTTTTATCTGTTTCTATTGATCCTTTACTTAAAACAAAGATAAAAGATTCAGTTAAAGATTCTCCTTCCGCATCTAAACTGTTTTTCTTATGGTGAAGAAGGACGGGTGTGTCTCGATCTGCGGTCTTGTGTTTAGATGGAGATTTATGTTTTGGTTTATCATTTGATACGGACACTTCTTTTTTATTTAAATTTATAACTTTTTTATCTTGATCAGTTGTACTCGTGACTGGCCCAGGTAATTCTTTATTTAATTCATTTGCACTTTGTTCATTTGCATTTAGTTCATTAACATTAAGTGCATTTGGATTTTGTTCATTTCTACTAAGATCTGCCTTGTTCTCTTTGTGTACTTTTTCGATTTCGCTTTGCAATTCTTTGTTTTGAACGTAAAGCTCATTCTTTTCTCTTGCCAAATTATCTTTTTCACTCAACAAGACGTTTTTTTCTTCAGTTAATTTGCTTAATTCTTCACTTAGTTTGTCTTTTTCTTCGGTTACTTTAGTTTTTTCTTCTGTTAATTTGTCCTTTTCGCTTAACAAGACGTTTTTGTCTTCGGTTAATTTGGCCTTTTCTTCTGTTAATTTATCTTTTTCATCAGTTAATTTGGCCTTTTCTTCTGTTAATTTGTCTTTTTCTTCTGTTAACTTGGCTTTTTCCTCTGCCATTGCATTCTTTTCTCTTGCCAAATTATCTTTTTCCTTCATAAGCACGTTCTTTTCTTCTGCCAGTTTATCATTTTCCTCTGCCATTTCATTCTTTTCTTCTGCCGAATTATTTTCATCTCTGACTAACACGTTCCTTTCTTCTGCCAAATTATTTTCATCTCTCATAGACACATTCTTGTCTTCTGCCAGTTTATCTTTTTCGTTCAGTAACACGTTATTGTCTCCCGCCATTTTATCTTTTTCTCCGCTTTTCACCTGTTTCATTTCTCCAACATCTTGTAAATCTTTTATTACTTTCGTTGATATTTTATCTAAATCTTTTCGTACTTCTTCTTTTAAAATATCAACTCGTCGCGTGTTCTGCAAATCTCGTGTTGTTTTAAAAAGTAAATTATCTTTTACTTTGGACACTTGAATTCTTGCTATTGCCTTTTTATGAATGCAATTCATTAAATCTATAAAGTTTTTCTGTCCCATCTTTAGCAATAAATAAAAGATTTCTTGTTGTGCTTGTCTTATTTTCTTCTCTAACATTAAAAGATATTTTAATTCAGTTATTTCAGTATTATTCTTGATTACTAAAAGGTGTGTTGTTACTAATAACCTTAAATCCGCCACGTCTCTTCTCTTGTTGTTCACATTTGTGTTTACTTGTTGTTTGGTTGTCATATTTTTCTCTATTTGTCGAGAAATATTATCCAATTTTCTCAGAAGGTTCATAAAATTTTTTCTAAATTGGTTTAAATTAAATTCGGAACCAATCAAATTGTGCCGTTTACTAATCAAAATCAACTGTTTTGGTTTTAATCAATGGATTTTTAACCGCATCATATTTTTAAAACTGTTGCTAACCACTAAAAATTATTAATTTTTCCGTTAAAAATTCTTAAAAAATTAGAGCCCCTAAGATGAGCAACGAGGAGACGATTAATAAAGTGAACGAGGAAAAGAATGAGAGCATAGTCAATAAAGATGCAAACGAAGAGAATACTACGAGTCAAGATTCTACATTAAAAACGACCGAGGAAACTAAACAAACAAATGGAGAAAACACTGTTACAGAATCTAAAACACAAGAAGTTAAGACCACGATCAAAGAAACATCTAAAAAACCATCAAGTTCATTTTTGACATCTTCTGTTCCTCAAAAAGAAACCGCTGAGCCAGTGGGAGACATAGACTTAAAAAAGGCACAAGATGAATTTTTAGAAAAAAATTTCAAAGATGAAATCTTGTTTAAGTCAAAATGTAAATTATACGCTTTTAATAAAACCAAAAAGAAGATGGAAGAGCGTGGCATAGGTGATATTATGGTTTCTAAAAGTAAAGATAATGACATGGTTAAAATTGTAATGATTAGAGAAAGTGTTATGAGATTTGGCTGTAATCACTATATTAATCCTAAATTTAAACTTGAAAAACATTCTAAAATACCAAATGCTTTAGTTTGGGCTACTACTGAAGATACAGTTGATCCAGATGCACCTAAAGACTCATCACAAATTTTTCTTGTGAAATTTGATGAAGAAGAAACTGCCAAAAATTTCAAAGAAGAAGTTGATAAAGGCAGTTTGAACAATAAGACAATTTTAGAAGCCAAATAAAATATTAACTTAAAAAATCTATGCATTTATTAACTTAGGCTGAATATATAAATTAGTTTTCAGATTGTGTATTTTATTTCTTCATTAATATTTAAATTTAATTTATCATTTCAAATTAAAACAATTTGTATGTTGATGAAACTGATGGCCACTTCCTGAAACGTTGTTTCATTCCTAGAATAAATAATTTTGAGAGTGTAAAGATAATGAATTTTTTATGTTTACTTCCTACTATCCTTTCAACTGGAATAATGAACCCGAACTACACAGATATAGACACTACTTATCCTAACACGATAAATGTGAAAGTTGCTATGTATATCTCCAATGAAGGAAGACAGAAATATCATGACAAAATGGGAGATCTAGGACAAAATATTGAAAGTGTAAAAGAGAAATTAATGAAAGCTTTAAATCAAAGAGCGGATAGTGATACTTCGAACAAATTTTCTCGTTTTAATTTTGATATTGCTGTATCCACTGAAATGCCAAATGGTATAAATTTAAACCAATGTGGTCTAAGTCTTGGTGATATTGAACACCATCTTAATGATGCACAAGCTCAAGATACTGATCGACATATTTTATTGGTTTATAATTGTTCTTCAGAGCCGTATGAAGAGCATTTTATACAAAGAAATCTCGATTATCCTCTTTTTACTGTTGACTCAAAAATTTTATGTAAAACTAGAAATGCCACTTTCGTGGATCCTGAAGTCCCTAAATTTGAACTTGTTATGGCCAATTTCTTGCTTAAAGCTGCTGGGTGTCCTTTTGATAATGCTGTTACTATTACAAGTGAAGATGGTGGTGATAGTGGTGTAATGATCAATTATTTTATAGCAAAAGATTCTTATGAAGGTATTTTCAAAACAAGTTGTGGTGCCTTTTACCAATATAATTAAATTATTCATAAATAGTTTTGTATTTTAAATGTTTAATATAATGAAAGAATGCAACAGTGTTAAAATTAAAAGTAGGCATTTTTATTTTTAATCATTGTTAAAACATGTTTCAAATGCCATTTTCCTTTATTCCATTTTCAGTTTAATCACAGGTTTGTTTTGTGTGGTCACATATTAATTAAAACAATAAAAGTAAACAATGTTGATAATTATCACATGTTTTTGTGTTTTAAAAGCAATGGTAATAATACCACTAGATGTTCTTTACGAGAGAGAAACAGAAGATGTTGTGGATAAGGTTCATTTACGATTTGTTCAGCAACTTGTTGATAGATACAATTTTTTTTTAAAACCATCTGAGATTTCCATTGCACTAGAAAATGTCAGGTCTTTGACGAGTTATAAAAACGATTTTAATGGATTGGAGTTATTTACACTAGCAAGAACAGACCAACTCGAAAATCGAGAGGCCATTCTAGAAAAGAAAGAGAAAAGTACTATTTTAATTGTAGAGACAGAATTTATTGAAGATATAACTTTAAAAAAGAATGGCATTTGTAAAACATCTTATATTACATCATTTACAAATTCAAATGGCTACTCTAAAGATACACTGACTGCATTTGTTAAGGCTTTTAGAATGTGGCTGTCTTCTGTAATAAATTTTAATGTGCCAGATATTTTCGATTTGGATGGCGAAACCAAAATGAAAGAAATGGTTCATGTTATCGAAAAAGCTTCTATCAAATCAGAAATTAAAAAGTGTTTAATAAATTCAAATCCTACAAAAGATACACTTGAACATGGAAATGTGAAAATGATTAGAGGATTATTAGAGGAAATATTAGCTCTTATAAATAATTCTAATGATAAAAATTTTGAAAACAAGAGAGATGAAGAAGATGACGATAAGAAATCTAAAACAAATGAAAAAAATAAAGAAAAGACACAAGATAAATTCAAACAAAATCGAAATAAAGTAAAAAGAGAAACAAAGAAAAGAGATAGGCCCGTAGATTTTCATTAAAAGGCTGCATTAATTAAAAAATTATTTAAATTTAAAAAAAATATTAAATCAATTAAAAACTTTTTAATCAGCAACTTTACCATTAAATTTCATTTAATTAACTCCACCATTTCATATCTGAGTATTGGTGATCTATAAAAGGATTTTGATCATCTTTGTGGTAGTAAGGAAATATTTTGTCTATAAAGTCATTCATACTTTTGTAGGTCTTAGAAAGCGAATTTGTAAAATCTCCACTTAATTCACCTTCCGGATTAATTGTAAAAATCCTAGTAGGCGAAATATTTAACGATTTGTACGTAATGACATCAGTAATTCGATTTCCAAAACCTGCCACGAAAGGATTTACGCCATTAAAAATTTTCATGATGTCCGTTAAACAAGCAATTTTAAAATCTTCTGGTTTCTTTATTACAATTTCTCTATACAAAGCAGCAAAGACACCATCCGGAGATAATAAAACTGGTCCTTCTGGCAAATTATAACCATCTTGATTAACTCGCCTTAAATAATTTTTAGTGGCAAATGATTGTTGTAGAGGTCTAGCTGTTAAATACAAGATTTTGTAACCGTGTTTTTTGATTTTTGTAAAAAGGCTAGCTATACCACCATGTGTCCAATCTTTACCCATTAATGAATAGATGTGACCCCAGACATCACTTTTTGTGATTGTACCATCAACATCAGAAACAATAATTTTATCATTAGCATCCCACAAATAAATATGACCTTCTAATTGTTTGTCAATTCCGCCAACTTTAAAAATAACGGTATTTTGCCCATAAATCAAATTTAATTTCTCGAGTTCATCTGAGTTTAATCTTAGAGAATACGTCATTTCCTTTTTTACGATCTTCTTTCTTCTGAAAAATCCCCAGCCAACCGCCTTATTATGTTCGGTTTCTAATGTCTCAATGAGTTTTTTGGATTTATTATTAACAGAAGCTCTAAGTTCAAAATAAAGCCTTGAAAACAATGCGTAATTAAAATAAAACAAACTATTACACTTTTTACAGCCTGTTAATCGAACTACTAAATTTTTATCTTCACTAATTTCTTTCGTTACGTACTTATTAAAGGTGCAATGAAAAGAATTGTCAATTTTTTTATCAAAACAAAGTGAAAAAGTAATTTCCGCCTCTGAACACCCGTTTTCATCACATTTTTCTTTTTTGTTGTTTGGCGGGTAATGAAACAGGCCGTTCATAAGTAGTAAAACATTTCTATACCTTTGTAAGAGCCAATCAAAGTACTCGGCTGATCCGATCATTTGTCCAAATTTGGAATATTTTAAAATATTATTTGTATAAAAATCATTCTTAACTGTCATAATGTACTGCATGGCAAAAGATCTTTCTTTAAAATTCAGAGCACGTTTGTTTCGATAAAATTCGACATTTTCTTTGGCAACTTTTTCTATCGCTTTCCATTTAGGCGAATCTTTTTTAGAAATTGTTAGGCTCTCAAAGTACATTTTTATGTTCTCGTCCATATTTTCTTGCTTTATTTGCTCCAATTTTTCAATGTATCCAAGAAGATCATCGTATTTTATATCGTCATCTGTGCTCATTTGCTTCTCAAAAAAGAGTTCTCCTTGACTAGTAATGTACATACTTATGTCATTTACAGTGATACCATTTACTATTAGATGTACTACATGTGTGCTCATATTAGGAAAATACAACTTACCAAATCTTAATTGAAATTCAGAGCATCTTAGTTTACCATCGGTCCCTCGTACCACAATTACATCGTTTACTCCACTAAATGTTAGAATGTTTATATTATTGTACAGACCAGAAACAGAAGTGAAGAGTTTGTTTACAATTCCCATGGCTGGGGAGTAAATTTTCATTTATTTATACCAATTTGAGACATAAATTTTTAAGAAACAAATTGATTGATGTATTTTACACATTTTGATTGAGGCAACGAAAACAAATGTAATAAATGAGTTTCAAAGTTAAAATGTTAAAAAAATAATATGGTT
Organism: Gesta gesta; assembly: GCA_018248675.1. Classification (NCBI taxonomy): domain Eukaryota; kingdom Metazoa; phylum Arthropoda; class Insecta; order Lepidoptera; family Hesperiidae; genus Gesta; species Gesta gesta. The sequence continues at coordinate 8,685 of DWJA01000028.1, read as the reverse complement.
ATATTAAGGAGAGTGTGGCTAAGAAAGTAAACATTTATGTAAATGTATAAACAGTTTTATATGTTTTTATTAAGCCCCCTTTCAAATGGAACACGGTGTACGTTCTACAAAACTGAAATTAATTTACAAAAAAGCCATTCAAATCTCCTTGAACCATAAAAATGAAATAACAAAATTGATTCAAGAGACGACTCCTTTGGATTCCTTTTACACTTCCGATACCTCAAAATCAATAATTTTAAAAGAAGACTTGAGTACTACTGTCTCCAATAAACTGAATTTGCTTCAAAACGAACTCAGTGGCTTATTTAAATCGAAATTAGAAGAATATGAATTAATTCCTAAACTTAACCAATTAGATTCACTTATTGCTAATGGGAGATCAACTTCAAGAGATATTAATGATTTAGATTACATTAGAGAAATATTTGATTCGTATATCTCCGAAGATAAAAGTTCTTTACTGGATTTTGTGCAAGATGAAATTTTAAAGATCAAAAACTTAGAAGAAGAGTCTCAAAAGGAATTAGCAGTTTTAAAAGAAGAGAGTAAACGAATTGAAGAAGAAAACAGGCAGTTAGAAAGAAAATTTGAAGGTTTGAGTTCGAATATACTTACGATCCTTGAGAAATGATAAGAATAAAATTATTTAAATGTAATAATATTTTATTTTGTAAAAACATCGTAAACAAACTCACCGACTGCTTTCAAATTATCTCGACTTTTCAAATTGCAGAAAACGACCATTTTCTTGTTGTTTCTCAGTTTTCTAGAAATTAAAAACCTTCTTAGATCTTCGTCATATAAATTTATCTTCTCATCATCTTGATTTACATAAATAAATACATGTGTAATTGTCTCTAATATTCTAATGTCTGTTTCTATATCCCTGACTTTGGCTGTGAATTCTACATAGCCTGTTTTTGTGTTTGTATTCATTTGTTTTGTTTATTTGTTTTGATTTATTAAAAAAAATGCAATTCATTTTTAATTTAAATGAATAATTGACGAATGGGTTGCCTATTAAATGATTAATAAAGCTAATTCTAGAAAGTGTATGCATCCATTAAATTTCCTAAACAACTTCCTAATATTAATAATCCCCTAAATGTCAAAAGAACAGGGTCTATTACCGTACTATTTAAGACTTTATACATTCGTTAAAGTGTTTTATCTTATTTTTGAGCAAGGTTTCCGCAAAAACTTATTGATTCCTAAGCTATACGTTCAATTAATGGGCCTTTTATCGATCACGAGACTCTTAACTTTAAGAAAAATGACAAGTTCACTAATTTATTTTTTCATAATCCTAGCCTTGTTTACGGAATGTTTTATTTTAATTTATTTAAGAAAACACTTCGATTCTTTGAGATTTTGTTTAGAAATAGGGCCTAATCTTTTTACAATTGGTTTTATGATTTATTTGTATCCTTATTATTTGCTAAACATTAAAAAATTTAATTAATTTTTGATAATTTTTCCCCTATGGACAACTTTTATCAAAAAGTAATTTGCGTTGATGAAAATGACAAAATCATAGGAAGTGCTTTGGCGGGTAGGGCTCACAGTTTACGCTATTTAGAACGACACAGAGGATTTTCATTATTTCTCTTTGATCTTAATAATCATCTTTTAGTCCAAAAAATGAGTAAAAACAAATTTGTATTTCCTGGACTGTGGTCTAATACTGTGTGCTCTCATCCTTTTCTTAATTCGTTATCTTTCTCAGATCCGCTTCAAGACGTAAAGAATTACGTGATACAAAGAGTCAAATACGAACTGGGAATAAATGAATTGAAAACAGAAGATTTACAGTTTGTAACTAGACTTCGATACAAAGCGATAAATGAAGATGTAGAAGGTGATATATTGGACGGTATGCCCTCTTCTCAAAAATATTTCGAGAGTGAATGCAGAAAAGACAATTCTATGGACAATCAGTGGGGAGAGTCCGAGATCGATTATATTTTTGTTTGTAAAAAGGAAGTCAACATTAAAATAAACCCAGAGGAAGTCGAAGAATGTGCTTATATTTCGAAAATAGAATTTGAACAAATGTTAAAAAATAAAAAAGTAAGTCCGTGGGTTGCTTCGGTCTGTTCTTTTGTAGATATTTTCGATATTTGCTCAAAGATTGAGAATCACCCTCATGGCACAAAAACCACTGAAAAAAATTCTCATAGAGAAAAAGCAAACGAAGTACTTTAAAAGATCAGAAAAAGATAAATCTTTGAGCTTCCAAAAGACAAAAGAAATAAATAAAAAGATTTTAGGAATAGCAAAAGAAAAAGTTGAAAGAAAAAAGAAACCAAAGAAGAAATGAAAAAAATTGTAATGGGAGCTTTAAGATATGAGGTTATAAGAAAAGGACGAATTGTGTGATAAAATTAAAATCAGTTATCAAACTTTATTAAGATTATTTTAATTAAACTACTTTAAACGTAATTTAAGTTAATCGTGCTTACTTTCAAAATCTTTTCGTCGTGCTTCTTTCCTTTTCATTGCTTCATAATGTTCATGTTGTTCTTTCTTTTTAATTTTAACAATTTTAGGCAGGAACCTGTGCTTGTTAATTCTGTCAACTTCGTCTATATCTTTGTATTTATCAATAAGTTGTTGTCCGTAAGCAAAGGCATTCTTCTCTTGTTTGTTAAGAGTACCGGTTTTTCGAGATGCTTCTGAACGCCATATTCTCATAGTTCCATCATCAGATCCTGATACAATGTATTCTCCATCATTAGTGTATTCTAACCCGTAAATATTGTGCATCCTTTTGTTATAATAAACATCTCTACTCTTTCTTTCACCATTTCTAAAAATTCTAATCGTTTTATCGTAACTACCAGTGCATATCTCAGTACCGGTAGGATTGTATCGTATAGCAGTAAGTGCACCGATACTTCCTCTTAATGTATTGAAAGGTCTATCTGGCTTCCTTAAATCATGAACATATCCATTCATGTCTTCATTTGCTGTGGACATCATAAAACCTTCTGCTGGACTAAAACTTATTGAATTGGTTCTAGTACCGATCTCAAACTCACAAATTACTTTATTACTTCTTAAATCTGCAACATAAGTTTTGGTATTGTCAGCAAATCCTAATAAATGTGTAAAAGAGGGATTAGTAGACAGTGTCTGTGTATCTTTAAAATTTAATTTCTGTTTTGAGTTCGGTTTTTCAAAATCAAAAATTTGAATGTTTTGACTAGTAGACACGTACAACTCATCATTTACACAAATATTATTCACACTAGCTTTACAATCATAAGCAAAATCATCTTCTAGACTCCTCACAGTTTTCTTTATTCCGAAATAACTCATATTATTAGTAGAAATTCCAACTCCTTTAATTTGCGCATCGAAAGATTTTGAAATAATTTTAGTTCTGGTGTCCAAATCAGAAACCACAATTTCATTATCAAAACTTGCCGTAATAAAAACTGGCATAGTCGGATGTTTGGCCATCATACTTATTCCTTCTTTATGAAAAGATAGATAACCGACAAAAGGCTTGGCCATCATTCTGTTAATTTTAGCATAATTCATTGCTCGAACCACTTCCCTCTCTTTTATAAAAGGATGAAGAACATCATTACGAGAAAAATTCGTGTGGTGTAAATCGTTTTTTCTTTCTTTATTGCTTTTTTCAATTGAATGATAAATTGTATTAATTTTCATAGGGCAATTAATAAATTTTTTTTTGAAATCCTCCATATGCCAAAAATAATAGTAAGTAACTTACCAACTAATTTTGAAGAAGAAGACATTAGAACACTATTTTCGATCTACGGAAAAATAAGAAGCATCACGAAATACGCCAAAACAAATTCATTTTTTATTTTTTATGAGAAAAAAGAAGATTGTGAGGAAGCTATTAAGTCAATGAATGGGCGGATGATTCAAAACAGTGCTGTTTACGTTGATATGGCTCACGACAGGGATTCAAAAGTTTTTGTGTTTAACATTCCAAATGATTGCGATTTAAAAGATTTAAAGTCATTTTTTTCTTACTACGGCGAAATTAACTCACTGAAATTCATTAAAAATTATGTTCAGATCGTTTTTGAAGATAAAGAAGATTGTTCTCGATTACTTAATTTAGATAATAAAATAAGATACCAAGGCAGTCTTCTTTCTATTAAAAAGGATAAAACACAGAGTTTAACAAATGCAAATACTGTTTTTGTTTATAATCTCCCTATTCCCGTTTCTGAACAGGATTTTAATGATTTATTTGTAAAATACGGGAAAATAATCTCCAGCGGAGTTTTAGAAAATGGTAAAGGTTTTATTAACTACGAAAAGGAACTTGGTGCTTTAAAAGCGACTAAATATCTCGACAAAAAGGGTTGGAAAGGGAAGAAATTAAAAGTCATTCTAAAAAAATCTTCTAAAAATTAAATTTTTTGAGTAACGATCTTTTGTTTATTATTAGGTCTGTCTAAACAACAATTACATTAAGTCTGCCTAAAAAATATTAAAAGATAGTCTTTAATACATTATTTTTGTTCTTTCTTATTAGACGTCTTTCCTGTAATATCCTTACCCGGTTCATAAATTTTATTGCTTTGGACATTTTCATAAACACTATTATCATAAGACTTAGAGTTCTTATCTTCAACAAAACCATGATGATTATCTTCTTCAATTCGAGCATCAGGATTAAGATCATAAGAACCATTAATATGATCTTCGTTGGTTCTATAATAACTATTACCGTACTCGTACATATTTTGATTGTAAGGACTATAAGAAGAATAACGTTCATCTGGCCTGTAAATATTATCACCATCTCTACTGCTCTTAATATGACCCAAACAAGAATCACAGATATGAGCATTACTTCCTGATCTTATTTCAGAAATAGGATAGAGATTACTGCAAGATACACATAATGTTTTTTCATATCCACCTTTTAAAGCTTTAGTTTTCCCACCGGATGTAACAGTGTAAGGACGAGGTCTTCCATGAAGTTTTTGATACAAACCACAAGCATTACATAATAAAGACTTACCGTTCTCTCCTCTTCTCCATGACGGTGTACTCGTAGTAGAGCAATTACTACAAATTCTTTGTTTGGCTTTTCTTTTCATTTCTCTTGAAATTTTAGGAGTATAACCATTATATCCAAAGTAATTGTTATTGTTATAGGCATATCTGTCATACATATGATCATTATATCCATATCGTGCATCGTAAGCTTTAGATGGATGCATATTATAAGCGTCTGTTGGATACACTTCATTATTTTTATATACATATCCATTTTCAATCATTGACTGTTGTCCTTCTGGTGGTCCATAATACATATTTGGAGCATAGTAAGCATCTTTTGGTTCATAAGCCTCGTATACATTTTTCTGTTCATTCATTTTAGAGTCATGATTGGTATTCATTGTGTAGAAATCCTTATGATCGTACTTCTCATGGACTTGTTCTTCTCCGTGCTTACTATTTTCGTACATCTGAGAAGGTGGTTTCTCAAAATTTGGTTGTTTATTGTATCCATTTGGAGGATAACCATATGAATATGAGTAGTTTTGTTCGTATATTCTCCTATCATGTTCTCTCTCGTGCTCTTCTATCTCGTTTTTGGTATTATCAGATTTTTTATGTTGGCTTAGATCTGTCATTGTTTTGTTTAAAATGATTATTTTATAATAAAAAAATGATGAATTCGGATTTAATTTTAATTTGAGATCAAAATAATAAACAGAAGAATGTGATGTTTTTGACATGTTTGTGTACAACAAACAATTATTTGTAATATTTTGGAAGTAATTCTGGCCAAAATAAACATTCTTCCTTCAGATTGTGTAGAATAAATATTTTTTTTCTCCAGTTTTTTCGAAGAAAAATAAAGAAAAACTTGAGATATTGGTTCAGTTTTGGATATCAAATTAATATATACAATAATCATACAGATAATCACTTTTGATTGTTCTGTCCTTCATATTTTTGAATTGCAAATGGTTGTTTTAGAGATAAATCGATTTAATTTGAAGACTGTTCTTTTTTATTAAATCAGAACACAAACAAAAAAAACTTAAAAACAAATTTGTTTAAAAGTTGTTTAAACACAAAAACAAACAAATTAAAAGTTTTTTAGAAAAAATATTTTTAATCTAGAAGAAATGAAAAATAAAATAAAAAACAAATTAAAAAGAAGAAATAAATGAAAATAAAATATTTAAACATTAAGATTGATTTAAGATAGTCTTAATATGGTAAATTATTTAAATTATAAACTGTACGTTTGTGTAATAAAAGTGATTTACTTGACATTTTTTGTAAAACAAAAATCAACTTTTTTCTAATATTGTGATTCTGAACAGGAAAGGAAAGATCCTGATTCTGGCAATCAGCAATGATCGTTGATCGCGTATTTTTGATTTAAAATAATCTTAAGAAATTTTAAAAAATCGTTATCTTTAAAACTTTAAAATATTTTAAACGATTTTAAAAAAAAAGTTACAAAAAGAATTTTATTGGTCGTTAACCTTAAAAAAGTAGAGTTTATTGTAATTAATGCATTCCTAATTTACTCCATTCTACAAAAACCTGTTAATTTTCGTTCAATCTTATCTCCTTTTATAACCTGTCAAATCATTTTAATTTTTTTTATTACAGTCAAAACAATTCAATTTTAATGGCATTTGACTTAAACAAGCTATTTTATAACACAAACAAGACTACCTTATTTTTTAATCAATTTTAATAAACAAACACTTATTTATTATTTTTAGTTTATTTACTTACCCTAATGAACAACTCTCATGATTTTTTATTTGTTATTGGGTTTGCTTTAATTCCACTTCTAAAAAAATCATTGACAACACGAGAAAACACTTATTTACAGGTTTTACATTCGTATCTAGAAAGAAAGTTTAAATTTGAGTATAGTCTTCCTATGCCTTACCTTCTTGATTATTGTTTTTATAAATTAATGACTTATTTGGATTATAAAGATAGTCTTAAACTTATTATTTTACAGGGAATCAGAATTGTTTACCACATTCTACTTGTTTATTTCATTTATAAAATACTTGGTCATAAACAAAACGAGAAAACATCAAAGGCTGGTTTAAACCTTCTAAGTAAGAGCTTAATACCGATTATATTTTGTAAATCAATTACACAACTCAGTGGAAAGTTAAATAATACTTCTTCTCTATTTTTTAGTGTGCTTTCGATTTATTTATATTCAAAAAGAAATTTTATTGTATCATCTTTATTTTTAGGTCTTGCTATCACAACAAACTGGGCGTCATTCGGTGTTTTATTTATTTTACTTGGTTGTATTGGCTTTGAATTTTATGATGATGTTATAGATAAAAACAAAAAAGTAATAAGAACCTGCTTAAATACACTCAGAAAGACATTGATAATGATTTTAATTCCTTTTCTAATCTATTTTATTTCATTTATATTGTCTTATGAGGTAAGGTATCAATACGATCCGTCTATTAGTAAGTTTAGCCTTGAATTCCAATCTACTTTTTATAACAAAGACTTAGAAAAATGTCATAAAACATTGGTGAACAATTCAATTGTTACTTTTATTAATAGAAGATATAAATGGTATTTATCAGCAGAAAAGAAAGAAAATGATTTTAGTGTATTTGGATCTAAAACACTAGACGAGAACTGTCTTTGGATTATTAAAAAAGCATCTGGTGATAAAGGTTTTATATTACCAGGAGAAAAGGTCAGAATTATTCATTTTTCTTATGAGAAGGCATTGAGTCTTAATAAAGTCGATTCTAAAGAAAAGTTTTTTAGTTTAGAACTCACAGACGAGGAATTGGTGAAGGAAAGTGAAAATGAACTGTTTAAATTCGAAATAGTAAAAAATTTTACAAATTTAATAGAAGCACGAAATACTGTATTTAAATTGGTGAACACTAACACGAATATGGATTTATGTATGAAAAGAATTAAAAAAAGTGTTATGAACACTGGCAGTGCTGAAATGTCTTTGTATGCCAATTTAAAAAATGTCGAATTTTACGTTGCTGATAATCAAATACCCGAAGAAAGTGATGAAAGCTCAATTGATCAAGAGCTCCTTGATTATCCAAAATTGACATATTTTAAGAAATTCATTGAACATCAAGCGTCACTTTTCAAATATAGACACACAAAAAGAAATGAAAACAAAAAATGGACATTTGTTGATCGTATTAACATTGGGATACTTTGTTTAATGCCTTTGATTTTACTAATCAATTATATTTTTATTCACAGATATGAGAAAGGGTTTGTTATTAGTCAAGAATTTATATTTTTATACATATTGCATTTGTTTACTAGATTTTTTTCCTATTTTCTAATGTACGATGAACTTTTAAAGAACGTAATTGAAACGGCTTTAATAACTACATTCTTAAGAATGATCAGCAAGAAAATGGCAATTGGATACAATGGGTTGGTTGTTATAAAATTTTTTATTGATTAATTAAAAATTATTATATGATCTTTTTAATGAACAAAATTTACTTTTGTGTATTAAAATAAATATTTACACTAAAGGAACTTATAAAAGCAAGCAAACCCCCTATATCCTAGAATTTTTTAATTTAAAGGTTTAAGAATAAAATACCAGTGACAAAAAAGAACAATTATGATGTGGGTGAGAACAACAGTAATAACAAGATTAGGTTTACACAGAATACCAAGGCT
>DWJA01000027.1:0-16523 GCA_018248675.1 Gesta gesta | reverse complement strand
GGTCATTGAAGTCTATTCCTACTTTCGCTCAGTGAGCTATCATGAATAACTATCAGTGTCGTCAGCAATAATTGCAACGTGTTACTCTAATGCTATTGTAATTGAAAAACTATTATAAATTCAGCTTAAAATTGATGAATTCGAGCGATCTTCGGCATCAAAACATCGGCTCGCAAAAGATGTCCTATGATGACAACGTTCTTCTTAAATTGTTGCAAACATGGCGACCGATATCTGGGCTTCTCGTACAGCCCGTGGACGCAAAATCATGTAACAAACCTAATGCAAAGCTGTGTAACGTAAGCAAAAAATATCCTAAGCTGTACCTTTAGGGCTCCCTTCGGAACCGTCGGTAGCCGCCAAACCGTTTAACTTAGCCTTGCCAAATTTTTTCACGATATTCCCTAAACTACAAAGAGCTGAAAAACCAGTATGGTTGCGTAAATTGCTATGATTTTCTGTTATAACTTACCACTGCCGCTATGAGTAGTTCCTTGTAATTCAACTCTGGATATTTACTTTCGTTGCTTTCATCCAAATTTATAGATAATCTCACTGTTTTAGTCACTTTTTTCTTTCCCCCTACCTACTTTAATTTTTAAGTTTTTATTTTTTTTACTCCCCAGATGACAAACGATAATTCAACACCATCCAAATTTAACTCACCATTTAAATTTGAATCTCCCTCTAAATCCAAACATAATTCCAAACATAATAAAAATAATAATCCTACTCCTTTAAATAATGATCTTAGTTTATTAGTTGATATTATGTATTACGATTTTATTCTCTTTAAGATGGTTGAAGTTTATAGGAATAATGATCAAATTCTTTTAGATGAGTATTATAAAATTGTTAAAATCCTTTTTAAAAAGTTCAAAAGTAATGATATCACTTTAGATCTACAAACTTCTCTTAAAATTTTGTATATTCAAATTAAGAAAATAATAAAAGAAAATAACTGTTATAAAAAGAATAAGGGGGGTGATAGTAAGGGGGGTAAGGATAAGGTAGATAGTAAGAAGGGGGATGGCAACCTTAAATCCTCCTTAGACGGTAACCCACAAAGTGATCATAACCATAACCCTTCACCTCTGGTTGACCCCCTATGTTGTTCAGATCATTTATCTCTAATTTTAGAGAAAATCTTTTATTTCCTTTGTGATATTAAAGATGATCATAAAATTTTATTAGAAGAGAAGATTTATAAAGATTTTGTATTCTTAATAAGTTCTCTAATAATAATTTATTATACAGAAACTAATAGTACTAAAAAAGATTTAATTAAATTAACCAGTAAAAAAATCAATTACAATCTTACTGATTATAATAGATTAAAATTAGGAATGTATTTAAAATTAGGAGTAAGACAAGAAAGGGAATTTGAAGATAAAATGTTAAAAGCTATTGATAATATTTTAGAAAAAACATTTAGTCTCTTAAATGAACCTTATTTGTATTCCTTAACAGTAGAGAAAGTTAAAGGGATGTTTAATAAGCATAGTATGATATTTAAAGAAGAAAAGGAGATGATATTTAAAAAAGGGGATAAAGTTAAGGATATTATAAACCCTAAGACACCAGGAGAGAAAGTTAAATGGGATTATAGGGGGTAAATATAAAGATAATAATGGGGGGTATTTAAAAGGCATCTTAAATTAGGCCAGTATTCAAAAGGCCCCTTTAGCCTCTACCCAGTTCTTTAACCTCCCCCTTCATACTACCCCCTCTAACCGCTACCCACTATCCTAACCTATACCCCCCCCACAATCATATTTTTTCTTTACTCAAATTCATCTAATACCAACCCTTCATATTCATGTTTATCCCCTTTTATCCCTACTTTATAAATCTCCCCTTTACTAATAGCGTAATCCCCTTCTTCTAAATCTAAATTCAAAATAAAGTCAATTTTACTTTTTGATTCATTTTTAATTTTAATTTTCTTAAAATCAATTTCATTTTTATTAAAATAAATCATAAAATTTTTATCCGAATCTAGACCGTTATAGTAATGGAGTAAGGATTGATTATCAATGAAAGTAGAAGAAGAATAGACAGCCAAGAAAATGGGGTAAGTGTGAATATTCATGTCTTTGTTGTCCTTATCTATTCCTTTATCTTTACTGCTACCCGTATCTTTATTTTCTCTCTTACCCCTATCTCCCTTACTACCCCCCTCTCCCTTACTACTACCCTTACATAGGTACGTCCTTATCTCATTACTATTCTTACTCCTTAATACTTCCTCGTAATACAATTCTAAATATTCATTAAATTTTATTTTCCTATTAAAGGAATCCTCAAAGACATAAGATACTCCTTTCCTACTCTTGATAACCCTAAAGAAATTAAAAACATTTTCTAAATTTAATTTATCAATAATTGAATCTCTAATCAAAATAAATTTAGTACAAAAAGGATAAAGATCTACATTTTGAACTACTTCGTGTCTCTTATCATCAAAAGAAAATATTTCACAATAAGAAGAATAAAGGGATTTAGATAAAGAAGAAGTAGGACATAAAGGGAGTAGCTCTAAAATAGTTGTATTATTATGGTCATTAACCCTATGTATATCATAACTACCCCCCTTAACATCACCCCCCTCAACCCTCTCAAATTTATTATTAAAAAAATTCCTATCTTTGTTTAAAGAAATTACATTAAATAAATTTGGTAAATCTTTTCTTAATCTCCTTTTTAATCTTGTCCTTGGGAGATCCTTAGGGTAATCACTTGGTCTAGGAATGGAATTGGGTCCTATTAGAATCTGGGAATCAGGAAGATACCAATTCTTAAGGATAGAAAAGGATCTAGGGAATTCTGAATTAGGAATAGAATCAAAATGAAGGGACTTCTTAGAGATTTCACCTTCTTCTGTACTTGAAGAGGAACAAAGTGTGTAGTCCATTTATAAAAGGGGGGTAGGGGGTGTGAGGAAGGGAGGTAGGGGTAGGGATAGGGGAAGGGTAAAGGTAAAGTAGAGAGGGGGTATAAGGAAGAGTGGGTGTAGAGAGGGGTCCTATACAAAAATAAGGCATTTTATAAAAAATTATATTTTGTTTCCCATACCCCTACCCTTACCCCTCTCCCTTCTCTACCCTATTCCCCCTACCTACCCTATTCCCCCTACCTACCCTCTCCCCCATACATTTTCTCACTCTCCCCCCTACCCTTTCTAATTGGTCCATTCTGAAACATCCCCTTCATCTTTCCTTTATAAATCCCCTTTTCCCTTAAAATCCAAATGGGATCCGAGTCTTCTAAAATCAAATCTCTTCAAATTGTAAAAATTAATCCTGGGAGTGTTAGTCATAAGAATAACCTACTCCCTTTTATGCATACCATTGTTTCTTATAATGGGAATAAAATTAAGGAAAATGCTGATATAGCCAAATTGGCTTTTGAATGGGAAGAAAAGGATTTGGATTTATTACTTTTAGATTTAAGAACAGAAAAAGAATTTAGTATTACAATTCCTAAAAAAGATAATTTACCATTAGGAATGAGTGTAAAATATCATGAAGGATTATTAAGATTATATTGTATTTATGTAAATAAAGTATTAAATACATTTTTATTGATAGAAAAAGATTATATTATAGGAATAGAAGGAGTAAGTTGTGATTCAGAAAGTAATTTATTAAATTATATAGAATTAAAAGGAAGAGAAGGTTTAATACTTTTAGTATTTAATGATAAACTTAATTATATTAGAAGAGTAAATTTTAAAGTAGAAAAAGAAAAAGTATTTGAAGGTACAGAAGTAGTAAAAGGAATATTGTACAGTACGAAACATGAAAAGAAAATAAAAATGGAAGAAGATGAAGAAAAGATAAAAAGGGATATTGAGGGTATTGTTAAGGGGGGTAATAGGGGGGATAGGGATAGTGGTAGTAGGGGGGTAGATGGTAGTAAGGATGGTAAGGATATGGGGGATACTAAAGGGGATATAAAAGAACCCACAACTTTAACAACTACCTTAAAAAATAATTCTATTGTAAAAGAAAATCAAATTAATAAAGAAGATTTAAAACAATTAGAAAAAGATTTAGAAAACCAGGAGAAACCAAGGGACGTAGATGAAATTGCGGAAAATCTAGAAAATTATAAAGAAGAAATAGAAAAACCAAGGGAAGAAGAGAAAAGTAGTTTAGAAAAGGAATTAGAAGAAATAAAAAAGAAAATAAATGAAGAAGAAGAGAAAGAAATAAGGGAACAAAGGGAAAAAGAGGAGGGTAAGGAAGGTGATAAAGAAGTAGAGGAAAAAGGGGAAAAGGACTTGGGTAAGGAACAAGCTGAAGGTTTGGATAAAGAACCCCCTCTTGAAATTAAGGACCTGGATAAAAATGCCCCTGAGGATTTAAGTAAGATTGAAGATCAAGGTAATGATTTGGGTAAAGAGGCACTTGGAGATAAGGACTTAAGTAAAGATCTGGTAAAAGAACCCCATGAGGATTTAAGTAGGCCCGAGAATCAAGGTAGAGACCTAAGTAAGGAAGAAGGTTTGGACAAAGAAAAGGGATTAGAAGAAAAGGAACCACCTCTTGGAGATAAAGAAAAGGTATTTGAAGAAAATGACTTAAGTAAAGAAAGCCCTGTTGAACATAAGGGACCCCTTGAAGATAAGGATTTAAGTAAAGAGTCTTTATATGAAAAGACCCTTGAGGAGAAAGGGGTGTTTAAAGAAAAGGGATATGAAGAGAAAGACTTGGATAAAGAACCCCTTGATAAAAAAGATTTAAGTAAAGAACACCTTGAAGATAAAGGATCTGAAGATATTGATAAAGTGAAAGACCTGGAAAAGGAAAGGGCCGTTGAGAGTAAAAAAGAAGAACCCCTTGAAGGCAAAGAAAAGAGATTTGAAGATGAAGGCTTAAGTGGGGATATGGACAAAGAAAAGGATCTAAGTAAGGAAGAATCCCTTGAAGACAGAGAAGAGACTTATAAAGAAGGTGAAGATCTAAATAAAGACTTTAAAGAGAAAGGCTTGGGTAAAGAAGAGCTTGAAGGTAAAGATGTTTTTGAAGGAAAGGACTTAAGTAAAGAAAAGGGATTCGAAGATAAAGATTTAAGTAGAGAAGGCTTGGACAAAGAACCGTTTGAGGATAAAGAAGGTAAAGAGAAAGGCTTGGGTAAAGATGCCCCTGAGGAAAAGGAATTCAAGGATAAAGGTTTAAGTAGAGAAGAGCCCTATGAAGAAGAGAGAGAAGGCAAAGAAAAGATATTCGATAAAGAAAAAGGCTTAGGGAGGGAAGCCCTTACAGATAAGGATGCTTTTGAGGAAGGGGGCTTAGGTAAGGAAGCCCCTGAAAGTAGGGAACCGTCTCTTAAAGAAAAAGACCTGGATAAAGAGGAACCCCTTGATAAGGATCTTAGTGAAGAGGAACACCTTGATAAAGACCACCCCCTTACTGATAAAGATCTCTTTTTTGATAAAGACCACCCCCTTACTGATAAAGATCTCTTTTTTGATAAAGACCACCCCCTTACTGATGATGATTTAAGTCAAATCCCTTTCTTAACTAGAGATTTATATAAAGAAGAGACCCTTGATGAAGATGAAGAAGCAGAAATAGAAAAGAGTCTAGAAGAAATAGTAAGACAAATTGAAGAGGAAGATAGGGAAAAGAAAGAAGAATTATCAAAAGGATGGACTTATAAAGGAGAAGGAGAAATACCCTTAGAAGAATGGGGTAAAGAAAGGGAAGGTAAAGAAGAAGGGGGTCTTGATAAGGAATACAGGTCTACTAGTGAAAGGGGCTATGAAAGGGAAGGTCAAGAATACGGGAAAGAGAAGTCTGTTACTGATATGCATTTAGAAAAGGATTTAAAATCTAAAGAAGAAAGGATTAAAGATTATGATTCAAATTTAAGTGAAGATTTTGATAAAGAAATCGAGGAAGATAAGGAAGGGGTATCTCCTAGTAAAGATCATGTACTCCCCCCTAGTAAAGATCATGATGATTTTTATTTAGAATCTTCTGATTTATTTGATAGTTATGAATCTTTTAGTGATTTTAATGAAGAAGAATTAAGTGATCTTTATAAAAGTGAAGAAGGAGAAATTAAGGAAGAAGAGGAAAGTAGTAGGGAAGAAGAGAGTAAAGAAGAGGAAAGTAAAGATAAGGATAAAAAATCATTTACTCAATTAATTAAAGAATTAAATACTGAAATCGAAAGTAAAAAAATGAATAAAAGGGAAGGTGAGGAAGGTAAAGAAGGTAAGGGCGAGGAAGAAGGTAAGGGCGAGGAATCTAAGGAAAAATTTGATGAAGACCAGAGTAAGGAAGAGCAAGTTAAGGAAGACCAAGTAAAAAAGGAAGAGGATAAGGAAGATCAAGTAAAGGGAGACAAGAGTGACCTGATCCAGTCAAAATTTGATGAAGACCAGAGTAAGGAAAACGAGAAAGACCAGAGTAAGGAAGAGACCCTTTTCCAAGATAAAAGTAAAGATGGTAAAGAACCTATACTACCTAAACCTGATTATGATAAAAGCAAAGGGATAACCCCTACCCTTACTCACCCTCTTACCCCTTCCACACCTACCTTAACCCCTTCTACTCCTTCCCTTACTCGTACCCTACCCCCTACTCGTACCCCCCATCTCTTTAAATCCTTTACTTCTTTAGATGATAATTCTATTTTATTCCATTTAAGAGATAATTTTGATCCTACTGAACCCGTAAACCAAGAACCAATACAACCCATGGATTCCCTTAAGAATGTATTTATTAAGGATATTAAGGATAATAGTACTTCTTATTCTAATCCTGAAGTAAGTTGGGAATCAACAAGTTTTACTTCTTTAAAACCAGTAGATTATGACGGGTACTTACCTAGGACTAGTATAGTAGAAGAAGAGAAAATTATAAAAAAAAGTGAATCAGGAATAGAAAGAGTAGAATCTATAATTGTGAATAAAAAAGGAAATGGAGAAAAAAGGGAGGAAGGTGGTGAAGATGGTAAAAGGGAAGAGGATAAGGAAGTTGACGAGGATGTTGGTACCCCCCTTGATCTAGTTTCAGATGATGATTTGGATTCTAAACCAGACTCAACCGTATTTTATTAAAAATAAAAATTTTAAATGAAAAGTAAAAATTAAGGTTATGTAGTAAATTTTCGTTTGATAAAAAAGTAATTTAGATAAATTAAAATACATAAAAACACAATTTAACATTATAAATTAGCTTTTAAGGTCACTACCCCCAACCTTTAAGATACTACCCTTATAATTTTATAATATCACCCTTTATTTCGTTTTTTTATAAAGCACAAGCCGAAAAACTTATTATTATCAATATCAACAATATTACTCCTATTATCACCCCTATCGTAATATAAAGATCATCATGATGGTCTATATCTAAAATATCATCTCCTGTTTGATCCTCTTTGGATTTACTCTTCTTTTTATTGGGAATTTTATTACTTCCTCTATCTTTGTCTAATGTCGTTGTAAATTTTTGCTCATTTTCATCATAAAAAAAGGCTTTTGTAAAATGATAATTATCTTTGGTTTGTAATCTATATGCGTAATACTTTTTATGATTCATATTCTTAGGGAGATCTACAAAAAAGGGACTGTCTTGGTAATAAGTAGATTTTTTATAAGAGAAATTTACTTTCCATTTCTCTTTATCTTCTATGTTAGAATTTGATATCAACGATAAAATGTAGGGTTCATTAACATTGATAAGTAGAACAGCTTGTCTATTATTGACAGACAAAAGTTCAATTGGGTAACTTAAGACAAAACCTAAAAAAAATAACATAATTTTTTAATTTGATTTTAATTTATAGTTTTGTAATTTAAACAAACAATTTGAGATCAAAAAAAAGTTCTAGAATGTTCTAAAGAACATTATTAAGAAGATCATGAAGATAAATTAGAACTAGGGTAGTATTAAAGAAGGAATGATGGTAAAGCTAGGTTGTATTAAAAAGGATAATGATAGTAAAGGAATATAGTTTAACCCCAGGCAGTTACTTACTCATTATAATTCATAACATCATTCCCATACATTTTTTTGATTTGTTTATTGTTTACTTCGATCATTAAGACATTTTCAATTACTTCTTTGTGTATTTAATTAAACCCTATGTTTAATTTACTAATTTGTTTTTTGCTTTATATTAAAAATGAAGAAAGTGAGGAAAATAAATCTAAAGAGAATAAATCTAAAGACAATAAAGAGAATAGAACTGATGAAAATAAAACTAAAATTGGTTTCTTTTATGATGACAATAAAGACCAACACATGATTATTGAATTATACGATTCTTTTAAATTTATAAAAAGTGCTTATCTTATGACTAAAACTAAGAGTAAAGATCAGAATGATTATGTGAATACAGCAAATATTAAAAAATATACAAGAACAATAAGAGATCAAAATGAATATGATGAATTTATGAAGAGTAAGAGAACGATGAGTAAGTCATCAAAGGAATATAAAGAATTAAAAAATAGAGAATTTTATACGATTTTTGTGGATATGAAAGCTGTGGAAAAGAAGCCTGAAATTACTTACACTTTTGATTTTTTATTGGATACTAATGAAAAATTTATGACAAGGCCATTTCATTACTCTGAAGAAAATCAAAAATGGGAATTGGGACCATCTGAATCTGATAAAAAGAATAGAACTTGGATGTACATTGCAGGGGGGATAGTGGCATTTTGTGTGATAGGGGTGGTAGTATTTCTATCGAGTTAATAAAAAAAATTTTGTGTAGAAAAGATTGGATATTGTTGTTTATTGAGATGAATGTAATTAGTTTATAATTTATCTTTTAATTAACTCGTTTTTTAAAAAAAGCTTTTTAACTTTCCTTTTATTACGCGGTTTTTGTTCATCGTAAAATGTCTTTGACCAACCGCATGTCACGGCCAGCAAACATTATGTCTATTAAGTATCTCGTATTCACAAAAACGGTGTGGTAAAGTCAGACCGCAAGATACCTAAAGGCATTCTTTAAGATGAACATCGGCATACTTTTGTTTACAAAAATCATAAAAATATATTCAAGAATAACATGACACTTAAAAATCAACATTTATATAATCACGTTCTTTTTCCTCAATCTCCCTACATTTTAAATAAACTTGTGCATTTCCTTATTATTCTTACATTTCAAATAACCTTGTTTGCTTTTCTTTAACCCCCATGTTTTATTTTTTAATTTGTTCGTTACTTTTCATAAAAACTAACGTAGATTTTTACAAAACAGATTTTTTTTATGATGAAAATGAAGAACAACACTTAATGATTGATGTACCTGGTTCTTTTAAAAGTGTTAAAAATGCTTATTTTTTGCTTTTAATTAATAGAAAAGATGATTCTGGTTATGTACGCATAGCAAACTTTTATAATTATACTAGAACAATTAGAGATAAAAAGGAATACGATGAGTTTGTTAAGAGTAAAAAATATTTACTTAAATCTTCTAAGGAATATAAAGACTTAGAAAATAGAGAATTTAATATGATTTTTGTGGATATGAAGTGGATAGAAAAGGATCCATCTGTTACATACGCTTTTGAGATTGAACTGAAGCCATATGCAAAAATTGTAACGAAGCCATTTCATTATTCGGGAAAGAAACAAAAGTGGGAAATGGGGTATTCAGAAGAAAATTAGTAATTTAACCCCTTAACCTACCTGGTGTGTGAAATTTTGGGTGGGCTTAAGAAGTTAAAAATTCGAAAAACATTTTTTTAGAAATGTTTTAAAAATTGATTACAAGTGGAGAAAAGGATTTCTTTAGAAAAAAAAACATGTCAGTCTAAATATTTTTTATCACGAGCCAGACTCGTGGAAGCATGTCAGGGCACTTTTTTTTTACCACGAGTCAGACTCGTGGAAGTATGGCAAAGGGTTAATAAAAATGTTAAATTTTTAAAAATGGATTAAATGCGTAATAAATATAAACTAGAGCAGTATTTCCAAAATTGTTTGCCCACGCCCCATTTTAAAAATATTTTAATAAATTAAATTAAGTCATACAATCACGATAACCTCAGTATAGAAGTTAGGTTTTATTATTATTTTTTATGTTTAAACATTTATTTACTTAATTAACATGTATAAAAATCAAATGGCAAAAATATTCGGCGGGTTACTAGTGCCCAGCGCCGTCTCTATGCCATTGATATCAGAGTCAAAAACCCAAAAAGACTTTTTTGCGAAGTTTTAAGGTTCAAAATGGATCACTCAGGAAATTTCACAAACTCAGAATCCTAAAAAATCGGCCTATTTTTAGGTAATTTCAAGATTTTTAAGAATAACAAACAGATTAACAAAGTAACACGCAAGATCTGATTGATTTGTGTGCACCGGGAAACGCCGGCCGGAAACAAACTTGATATGTCGAAGATAATACTTTATTACTACTCTACTTTGACACCACTCTATACTATTTCTTAGATCCCAGGGGTGAGATCGGAGAATTTATATCGCTAAAGGCATATCGGCAAGGATGACATGAATGACATGTTCTTGGAAACGGTCCAGAACATGCAATTTAAGGCTCTATCAAAGGAGGTGAGATAGAAGTTAACACTCGCAGGATACTGCAGGTTAACAATTTGTAATCTCCAAAACAAGTTTTCGAATAATTTATTTAGATTTAATATTCTTGGAATTATCGAAAAATTAGAAGTGGGCCACTAGTGACCTGCAGGTCGCTTTTTAGAATCACTGTCGTATACATTTAAATACATCAGCAACAGTGTTATGTATAGTAAAATATTTATTCAAAAGATAATAAAGTTTACAAGTTTTTACTTTTAATTATAGTGTTACCATCACATAGGTTTCATTGGATATTGTTACAGATCTGCATCGTAAGCAGATTAGATACGTTCGATGTATTTTGTAACAAATTGCGTGATTGAAAATAGAAGGAGAAGAATCTACTAATTGCCTTTGGATAAATACCTTTTTATTTAATTAAGAATTATGTGTGATGTCCTTCACGACACGTCAAACAGCCTTTTAACTTTGATAAAACTGTCGTTTTTTTATTTGATTTTTTTTCTCTTAAAAATTTAAGATAGCAATGACATGTTAATTAAATTATATTCTAAAGCAATAATTGGAAAGTAAGATAAATTTGCAGATTTAGCGTAGCAAAAGAACTTCTCATTTTTTTTTATTTAAATTAAAAAATTTTAATCCGACATGAAAGCCAAAAATCGATATTAAAAAGTATAAATTTTAGTGATTTTATAAACCCCAATGTTTAGCTTAATTATTTGTTCGTTGCTTTTTATAAAAACTGATCAGATAAATTATAGAACAGGAATTAATACCTATGAGGATGGAGAACAAGATTTGATGATTGATGTTCGTGGATCCCCGAAAAATGTTAAAAGTGCTTGTCTTATGAGTAAAACTAATGATAAAGACGAGATTGATACTTTTAATATAGAAAACATTGAGGAATATGCAGGAATAGTAATATCTGATGAGGATTTGATAAATCATGAATTTTATACAATTTATCTGGATATGAAATGTGTGGACAAAAAGCATAACAAAACTTACTTTTTTAATTTGGTATTGGACGATAATGAAAGCTTTATGACAAGACCTTTTTATTATTCTGAAAAGAGACAAAAATGGGAAATGGGGCATCCTGAAATAGATGTAAGGAATTGAAAGCATTTTTACAATTCGGAATAGATACTACCATTTGATATGATCAGGCTTGCTGTATTTCTTCCGAATTTATTAAAAATTTTTATTTAAAAAAATAACTGTTTAATTGTTGGCTTAAACTGGTTTAACTGGGGTTTTAATAAACACTAAGTGCTAGTACCATTTTTGATCAAAAGGCCACAAGCAAAAAATTTTCATAGTACCACAAATTAAATTATGGTAGTAAGTGTCCGTTCATCATATTTTGTAAGTTATAGCATTAAAGTTAGGATTTGCATTTTAAATCATTTTTTATTAAATTAACATGTATACAAACAAACTAAATTTCTTCTATCTATGGCAAGTAACTTGTGGCCCGCGTGCCAAGGTTTTAAATCTCTTTTTTTTTCAGGTTTTTTTTAAAAGTTTTAAAATTAAATGGAAAAAGCTAAAAACTAAAATATTAGCATGACTGTTTCCAACATTGTGCATTACAGAATTTTGTCAGTAAATTACGGGTGGACGTGATATACTGAGCAAGTAAAATTCTAAAAAAAAATTTGAGAGTGTTGACGTTAGCTATATTTTAGACAAAAAATTTTGAGATCTTGACATTATCAAAAAATTTGATGTCTCTAAATTTGTGAAGAGTAAATTTCATTAAGGATAACGCGTAAAGTCTTAATGACTAATGTCCTATTAAAAAATCTCAACATGTTCCAAAAAATCTGCTTCTAAACAAACAACTTTTTGATTTTAAGAAAATAAAGCATTTTTATTTATTTACTAAACATTTTACAGCCACTAATCTCTTTATTTTTTGGATTTCGGTTTATAATTCCAGACAAAAACCATTAAAGGTTCTAGGCACTCGTTAAAATAAAAATTCAAATTTTATAGTGAACTGTGTTTATATTTTTTTTATGACGTAAGCTGTCTGAATCCATCTGCAACAGCTTTTAAATTTTTAAAAATGTTTTTGTTTGTTTATCAAAATTTTTTTTTGCTAGAAATAATCTACGACAGCAATGACATTCTTTTAAAATTTTTTTCTTTTGCTGTAATTTGAACGGTAAGATAAATTTGTAGATCTAGTGTTTTATGCAAATTAATCAAAATATTTTTTTAATTTAATTAAAAAAATTTTCAATCGACATGACAGTTAAAAATCAACATAAAAAACTATAAATTGGAGCGCTTTTCTAACCCCTATGTTTGGCTTGATTATTTGTTCGTTGCTTTTTATAAAAACTGAAAAGTATAGTGCTACCACAAGGTTTTATGTTTATGAAGATGGAGGGCAAGATATGATAATTGATTTGTTTGGACCATTAAAATCTGTTAAAAGCGTTAATCTTATGATCAGAAATAGTGATAAAGAAGTGTCTCAACGTATTGATGAGTCTGAATATGACTTTGTAGCGAATTATGAACAACATGTAAGATTAGTGAAAATTGAAAAAAAATTTGAAGAGTATAATGAAAGTGAGAGGTCTTTTCTGCAATTTACGTACGGATGTGAAACTTGTCAGCATCAAGGGTATCATAAAATTTATGTGGATATGAAAGATGTTAAGAAAACATCTTTTAAAACCTTTTGTTTTAATTTTGAATTCGATAATAATGAGAGCTTTATGGTAGGTTTTTTTCATTATTCTGAAAAGGAACAAAGTTGGGTGTTGGGGCATTCAGAATTGGACGTAAGGAATTGAATGCGTTTTTATAATTCGGAATATACACTAGAATCTCATGTTTCAGGCTTGCTGTATTTCTTCCGAATTAATAAAATATTTAATTTAAAATTAACTGTTTAATTGTTAGGCTCGATAATGGTTTAAATACTTACAAATATACACTAAGTGCCCAGTAACCTTTTTAATCAAAAGGCCACCATAAAAAAATTTTTATAGCACCACAAATTAAATTATAACTGCTGGCGATGTTCATCTCCCTGAATGTGTTCTTCTGATTGCAGATGCTTCTGCGACAGATCAGGTGTTTTACAACATCTTTGAAACACAATCAGAGGATTGTTTCATCCTCATCTATATAAACAGATGAGTCTCCAAATAAATGCAATTATCTTTATAGTCTTTTTCATTACCTCCCTCTAATAATTAGTGCTCGTCACAACAATAACAGTAAATGTTTGTTCATCATATTTTGAAAGCGATAACATTAAAGTTAAATTTAATACTTTAATCATTTGTTCTGTCAATTAACACGTATAAAAACAAACTAAATTTCTACTATCTTCGGCAAGTAACTTGCGACCCGCAACGCCCAGGTTCATAATCTCTGTTTTCAGATTTTTTTAAGGTTTTTTAATTAAATCAAAAAAACTTGAAATCTATGCTTGTAGTAGACTGTTTTAAACTTTCCAAGATGTCCTATAGAAAATCAAGCTTTATAGAATTTATGTTGATATATCACAGGCGGACATGATGTACTAAGCAAGTAAAGTTCTAAAATAATTTTCGAGAGTTTTGACGTTAGCCGTATTTTAGATAAAAAATTAAGAAGCCTTGACTTATTGTGAGATTTGATAAATTTATATTTGTAAAGAGTAAATAATTGAACACGTGTAAAAAGTCATAATCTTTAAATGTCCTTGAAAAAATTTCAACATGTTCCAAAAATCTGCTTCTAAACAAACAACTCTTCGATTCTAAGAAATAAAAAAGAGCGCATTTTATTTACTTACTTAACGTTTACAACCATTAAATTCTTTATCTTTTTGAATAGTGATTTTAATTACAAACCAATATCATTTAAGGTTCGTGGCACCTTGTGAATACAAGAGTCAATTTTTTAAATAAAGCGTTTTTATGTTTAAAATGAAATATCATGTCTAAAATCATCAGCAACATCTTTTAAAAATTTTTAAACATGTTTTTGTTTGTTTCCTAAAAATTTTTTTTGCAAAAAACAATTTAAGACAGCAATGACATGATCATTAAATTGTGTTATAAAATAGTATTTTAAAGGCAATATAAATTTGTAAACTAAGTGCTGCATACGAATTAATTAATTTATATTTTTTTTGTTAAATTAAAAAATTTTAAATCAACTTGACAGTTAAAAATCAACAAAAAAAAAGTATAAATTGGAGAGCTTTTCTAACCCCTATGTTTAGCTTGATTATTTTTTCTTTGCTTTTGATAAAAACTGAAAAGTATCTTTGCAAAATAAGGTTTTGTGATAATGAAAATGCAGGGCAAGATATGATAATTGAAAATATTGGATCATACGAAGGTCTTAAAAGTGTTAATCTATTGGGCAAAACTGGTAATAAAAATGAGGTTGATTTTCTTTTTGTAGCAGATTACAAACAGTATGTAAGAATAGTGAACGTTGAAAAAAAATTTGATGAAAGTGATGAAAGTGCCACAAGCGATGAACTTGATAGGTCTTTTCAGCAATCTTCACACGAAAGTGAAGATTTACAGTGTCAGGAATTTTACACAATTTTTGTGGACATGAAAGGTGTTGACATAAATCCTTTTAAAACCTTTTCTTTTAATTTTGAATTCGATAATAATAAGTGTTTAATGACATGCCCTTTCCATTATTCTGAAAAGGAACAAAAATGGGTGTTGGGGTATTCAGAATGGGTGTAAGGAATTTAAACTCTTTTTACAATTCGAAATGAACACTAGCATTTCATATGATTAAATCTGTGATATTTCTTTCGAATTAAGAAAAACTTTTATTAAAAAAAACTGTTTAATTTTTGGCTTAAACTGGTGTAAATACATTACAAATATACACTAAGTGCTCAATAACCTTTTTGATCAAAAGACCACTATAAAAAAATTTTCATAGTACCACAAATTAAATTATACGAGTAAATCTTTGTTCATCATATTTTGTAAGTTACAGCAGGTATGAGCAACCAGGGTCCCGAGGGCCACGAGTGGCCCGCCGAGCATTTTGAAATTTAATTTATCTTTTAATAAGTACAAACGCATAAAAGAAAGAGTGCAAACTTGAAGTCTAAATGCTAAAAACAAAACTTATACTATCTCATCATCTTTAAATACTTCACAAACATCTATTGTTACAGTTTAGTCCACATCGTTGTAAATATTTTTTTAAAGTGGCACGTCTTCTAAAAATTAAAATAGCCCTTTGATCAAAAAGGTTGCTCACACCTGAGTTACAGCATTAAAGTTAGGTTTTAATATTTTAATCATTTGTTCTGTTACTTTACATGTATAAAAAAATCTAAATTTCTACTATTTTCGGCAAGTAACTTGTTACCCGCGGGGCCCAGGTTTATAATCTCTGCTTTTCAGAACTATTTTTTTAAAAGTTCTAAAATTAACACGTTAAACGCCGCAGGTTTTCGACTAAAATTGACCTACACGCCGTCGCAGGTTTTGGTTCTGTTAAGGAAACCGTTTTTAAATATGTTTTTAAAGAGGCCTATAACTTCATAGTAAGAGGTTTAAAACATTTTTTTAATTAACACGTTGAACGCCGTGGGGGTCACCGGTGACCCCCAGCGAAAAAAATGTCGTTTGCTTATTTTATGTTGTTAATGCCTT
Source organism: Gesta gesta (assembly GCA_018248675.1). Taxonomy (NCBI): domain Eukaryota; kingdom Metazoa; phylum Arthropoda; class Insecta; order Lepidoptera; family Hesperiidae; genus Gesta; species Gesta gesta. The sequence goes on along the minus strand of DWJA01000027.1, from coordinate 325 downwards.
TTTTAACACTTTTATTGTCGTTTGTGTCATTTTAAATTTTAATTAAAAAAATCGTCTAAACCTCTTACTATGAAGTTATAGTCGTCTTTAAAAACATATACAAATACATTTGTCATAACAGAACAAAAACCTGCGACGGCGTTCAACGTGTTAAAATTAAAAGTGTAACGCACGACAACAAAAGTGTTAAAAATAGCATTAACACTATAAAATAAGCAAACGACGTTTTTTTTGCTGGGGGTCACCGGTGACCCCCGCGGCGTGAATGGAAAGTTTACTGGGGGTCACCGGTGACCCCCACGGCGTTTAACGTGTTAATAAGATA
>DWJA01000026.1:0-16616 GCA_018248675.1 Gesta gesta | reverse complement strand
TGAATATGGGATTTAAAAGTATATATTAAAATTTCTTTTAATAAATTTTTTTATTACTTAAATTTCTTTTTATGAGTCTCAAAATCCTTTTTAGTTGCTGCTATACGTCCACCCGTATCCAAACCCAATTCCCGCCATTTTTTTTCAATACTCTTAAAATCTCCTTCAATTTCATCCATCAAATTTTTTAATTTAGCTTTATCGTGTTCAATTTGCTTATAATCCTCTTTGAATTGAGCCATTGATTCGTCCAGATATCTTTCTAATTCACTGTCACTGCAACTGCCACTGTCACTGTCTTCTTCTTCTGATCTCATTTGGGATTAGTTCAATTTCAATTTAAGTTTATTTTTTGATTAAAAATGATAAAAAACGGGGCGAGCTTGATAAATGGGGCGAAAAGAATCGAAAAACAGGGCGGGCGGGGCAGATTTAAAAACAGTGCGAAAGAGACAAAAAGCGTGGCTGAATTTTGAAAGCAATTTTAAAGTATATGCATTTTTTACTTTAATCGAATTTTAAAAAATGTGGTTTTCCTCATCCTACCCCCCCCCCTACCTTACCTACTACCCCCATCCCTAGCCTACTCCCTTCTACACCCCCTTTTCTTCTATGGACTTAACAACAACAGAAAAACTTTTAATTGCCATGGCTTACGACCAGTACGGTGAAAATAAATTAGAACAAATCCATAGATACTTAAAATGTAATAATTTAGATTTAAATAAATCAGAAATTGAATTAATTTTTTATAATCTTAAAGAGGAATCCAAAGTTAATGGTTATTCTAATGTACTCGAGTATTGTGAAGATAAAAGGTATTCTAAAGGAATAGAATTGTATTTTCTTTATAAAAATATGTTAATAGATGTTTTAGAAGATCGAGAAGTAGATTGGGAATTAAGTAGTAGTGAAGAAGAATCTCCTATTATCAATAAAGTTATCAATAAAAGTAATATAAAAATTATTAAGAAGAAAGAGGTTCCTAAACCTTTAAATTTAATGAGTTTAGGAAATTTAGAAAATGTTAAGATTCAAAATGAAAATCAAATGCAAATAGAACCAAAATTTATTAATAAAGCCATACCAAAAGGATTAAAATTAGAACCAAGTTCAAGTTTAAAAGAAAAGAAAAGGTTTTACTATAAACTCACAGAAGAAGAGAAATTAATTGATGATTATTTTGATATTCTTGATGAAAGAGCTGATCTAAGATCAAATAAAGTAAAAAGGGATCCTAATCCTTGGTATTCTAAATACCCAGCAGCCAAAACAATTTTTAAAAATAATGAAGATACAAAAAATGTAATTGAAGAACAAACTGAATTTGATTTAATTTTAAAAAAAATATCAAGTTTAAAGAGACAAGACAAAGATAAAAGTTTGTGGAAACCTGAAATAAAGATTTTATTGGAGTACGCTATCAAATTAATAGGACACAAAGAAGATTTTAAAGAAATTATAGAAAAAATAGAAACAAGTAGTTTATCACAAATAGTAGTTTTAATTTTATTAATATTACAGGATTTAATAATAGACGGAGAAGAAAGGGAAGAAGTGGGGATGATAAAGAAGAACGTATCGTTATTTTATGATTTTTATAAGAAGTAGTGAAGATTAAGAAGGGAAGGGGGGGTATGTGTATGTGTATGTGTATGAGGATAAGTGGGGGTGGTAGTAGGATAGGAAAGGGGGATGTGTATGTAGGATAGGGGTAAAAATGGGCGGATTTGTATATTGGGCGAATGTCTACTAGGCGGATGTATATAAGAATATGTATGTATATGGGGGCATATGTGTGTAGGACATTTACCCCCCCCCTCCCTTCTTCATTTTTTTTAATAAAAACCGTTATCAAAATATTTTTTAAATTTTAATTTTTTAAAATGACCCCCCTTTATTTTTTTAAATGTCATTTAGAATCGATTTCCATGGAAGTTCAGAAGTAGGCGCCTACATGAGTTTTGCTAACACTTATTGTCTTGTAGGAAGGAGTTCTTCAGGGAATACCCTTAAATTTTTATTAGAAAATGTTGATATGCCTATCATAGAAACAACTATAAATGGAATTTCAATGGTTGGATCTCAAGTCAGAGGAAATAAAAATGGGTTAATTTTATCTTCTGCTACTACAGATCAGGAACTAATGCACATTAGGAATTCTTTACCAGATCATATAATGGTAAAAAGAATAGATGAAAGACTTAATGCTTTAGGGAATGTAGTCCTTTGTAATGATAATGTTTGTATTATTCACGCTGATCTTGATAGAACAACTGAAGAGAATATTAGTCAAGTTTTGGGTGTTCCAGTTTATAGACAAAATATCGGGAGTGAGCCTTTAGTAGGGACTTTTGCTTCTTTAAATAACCAAGGGATGTTGGTTCATCCCGGGACTAGTGAGGAATCTAAGAAAGAATTAAGTGAATTATTAGAAGTAAATGTAATAGCTGGTACTATTAATTCTGGATCTCCTTGTATTGGAGGAGGATTAGTAGTAAATGATTGGATGGCAATAGCAGGACTTAAGACATCTAATATAGAAATGACAGTAGTAGAAAGTGTATTTGAACTTGGAGATGATATTGATATTGAAGCTAAAAAGAAAAGTATTATTGATCATGTAGTGAACTGAAATAAAATTAAAAAGATTTTATTTACGAATTTAATTTTAAATAATTATAGTTGCCTTTACTCTAAGTCAGTGATATCAATATACACATGTGTCCCGTAGATGTGTGATTGTTATTTTTTTGGGTGTTGCCACAATGGCTAAGGACGCCTTACTCTACCTTATATCCAGTGCTTCTAATACAAAAGGGTGCCATTGTTAAGGCTGCCAAACTTTTTTGGCACACAAGCGCCCTTGTACACCTGCTTTTTTTTAAATTACACAAACACTTAATATTTTTTATTTACGGCTTAATCCCCTTTTTTGGTGCAAACATATTAACAGTAGCTCTTACTTTTATAAATCCTACTGCAAAATATATTATAGGAAGTAAAAATAACATATACAATCCTCTTATAATCCTTTTGGCTTCTAGAATACTCTTATCTTGCATGGTTTTAAGTCTCATATTACTGTTATACAAAGAAATTAATAAATTTTCAATATCAGAAAATAACTTTCTTATGGCTTTCACATCCGCATCTTCATTTCCCATTGGATTATTAGTTTGAGTATGGAGATTAACAGAAGCACTTTCACTTCCATAATTTTGTAAAATTAATTTATAAGTAAATTTATCCGCAATTTTCTTAACGAACTCTTTTCCTAGATCATCGTATTCATCTTCATCTGAATATTCGTAACTACTATCATAATTATTAAAATCATCCTTAGTAAAACTGTATTTAATGTTAGAATCAACATCTAATTTATAAACTTTAATTTGCATATCAGAAGCATCCTTCTCTAAAGTAAAGTACATTGTTCTTTTGGTGTCTGGTTCGAGATTGAGGTGGATGTTGGCTAAAACTGATAAAAAGAAAACAAAGGGAAGCATTTTTAGGGGGGTTAAGGAAAAAAAATAAGGGAAATGCTGAGGGTGGGGCAGACTTAAGGGGGACACTTAAGGGTAGACTAGAATGGGGCAAAAAATGGGCAAACCGGAAAATTGCAAAAACTAAGCTAAACTGTAACACGGAAGCTTAAATGGGGCTAAACTAACTAGTAAAATTAAATAGGGCTAGAATACTCAAATAAAACCTAATAAAATACTAGATACACATCTTTCTTACTAATCTTTATTCATTTTTATACAATATAACTACATAATCCTTAGTAAGTCTCCTTTTAATAGAACAATGTGGCTCTTTAACTTCTTTTACTTCCCCGTTCTTGTCCGGAATCACAAAATAAAGATTCTCGACTTCAGAATTCAAAAATTTTAAAGTCGTCGTAACTCTTTCCGGGAATTGAACGTCTGGGTTCGTAATCGAAATAACTTTATCTTGAGAATCAAGAGAAGGCGTATCAGGAAATAAACTACAAATATGACCATCTGGTCCTACTCCTAATAAACAAATATCAATTTTAGGAAGTAAATTAGAGTAATTTATAGCACAATCCTTGTCTTCTACTTCTATTCTGTAAACTTTTCCTTTCAAATTGTTTAAAAAAGGTAGACTTCCTTCGTAATTTGAACCTTTTGGGTCTACACGTTCATCCGCGTAATAAATAGACCATTTTGAAGTATCTAAAGAAGAATAAGACGGGTTGTTAAGGACATTTAGTAAACTACCACCAGAAATCATTAAATTTAAATTTGAATTGTCGTATTTTTCGAGAAGATCGAAAATAAAAGTTTTGAAATTGTTTGTGAAAAGGGAAGATGGCATTTTAAAGGGGGGGGGGTAAAAAGAAAGGGATACAATTAAAAAAACTTTTAATACACGCCCCACAATATGCTTTTTGTTTATGTTAATTATCATCTAATTTTCTTAGGTTTTCTACCTTCCCTCCCCCTTCCTATTCCCCTTAACATGCCCTCTATATACTTTACCCCCCCCCCTCTTTACTTACCCCCTTCCTACGTTCCCCATTTTTTTTTTAAAATTTTTTTACCCTTTAAAAATGTCCGAGACCGAAGTAAAAAGAAGAGAATTCTCAATTGACTGCACTCAACCCGCTTCAGACAATTTGTTAACTCCCAGTGATCTCCAAAGTCATTTATTTGAGAAAATCAAGACTTACACTGGTAAGAAAGAGAGGTTATTAGAAGTTAAATCCCAGAATAATGATGTATTTGTTAATGTGAAAGAGGATGTCATTAATAAGAAAGGATTGAAAGCTCTTATTAAGAAATTCTTAAGAGTAAAGAGACTCAGTGCTTTTATTAAGGTCTTTGCTAATGAAAAAGATGGATTTGTTTTTAAGTACATTAATGTGGCTGAAGAAAATTAAATTAAAAATTATAATTAGAATTTTGAGTAACTGTAATTGTTATAATGATAGGACCATACCTTGTTTCGTTAACTTTACCTGCCCCTTTTACTTTACGTGGCTTCAGTTTACATCATTAATTTTGAGTATCAAATTAATGGCGTAAATTGCCATATTCCAAAAACAACAACAACCCCTTTAATTTTCATGGACAACAATCAAACGGGTTCTAGTTATCAAACGGGGTTTAATTTTCAAACGGTTTCACATCAAACGGGTTTAAAAGCCATTTTAGACAATCAAATTGTTTTTTTAGATGTTCATTCTGCCAGACTTTACATCAATTTTCAAGAAAATAACAAAGAAAAAATTATAAATTTAAAGAATATCAAAACTTTACACACTAAAAATGAAGATCAATTCTTTTTAAAACTTAAATTGGTTGATGAAGACCTGGTTTTTACTTTTGAAAATCATAATTCAAGAGATTTAATGAAAAATATTTTATTAAAATACATTAAACCAGAAAACGAATTGGTTGAGAAAGTCCTGGAAAAGGATGTAAATGTAAGCAAAATGTTTAATAGTTCAAAAAATATTGTGTCCTCCGATACCTTTTGGGGAATAAATAGAGATAAAATTTTAGAATCTTACAATATAATGCTCCAACAACCAAGTAGAGAAATCAATTTTAATACAGAAGAATTCATTTACTCACTCCCTCCTGTCTTTTTAAAGATTTTCGGCGAATTAAATTGCTCTATTAATCAATTTTATAATCATTTAAGACAATCTCATTTTTTTGATATTAGAAATAAACCGACTTTTATCGACAGGATGTTAATAGACAATTTAAGAGATTTTAAAATTGAATCTAATTACGCAACCCGGATCAACAACCAATCACTAGTAAATATGAATTCTTTTACTAAAATTAAAAATCAAAATGTAATTGAATCGAAAATTACGGAATTTGAACCAATTTATTATCTTGAAGAAGTAAATGAAGAAAGAGTAAAGACAGGATTTGTTAAAGAAAATAAGCCTTTGGTTTGTGATTTAAATTTAAAAATCGAAGAGAAAATAGAAGACGTAAAATTTGATAAAAAAGATTTAAAAAGAGCAGTTGATTTGTCAAAACTTGTTTTTAAATGTAAAAAAAAGAAAATTGATTTATCGAAAGACTTAGGGAGTATTAAAATGTTTACAGAAGAACTCAAAAAGAAATATGGAGAGAAGAATATGAAGTATTTGAAAAGGATTTTGCCGACTTATTTTATTTAATAAAGAAAACACCTATCGTAATTATTATTGGATGGTAGTTGATGACGTAGGCGGGTAGTGGATGACGTTAATGTTTTTAGATGCTATTTAATAAACCATATTTAATCTATCTATATTTAAATTAACTTTTTTTTAACCGTTATCAATTTTGAAATTTTTTAAACCCCCTTTTTTAATGAGTAAAAGACGTCTGTTGAGGATGAAAAAAGAGTATTTAATTAAAAAAGAACAGGAATATAAAGAAAAAGAATTGGAATCTAAGAAATCAAAGGTCTTGGATTGTCTTGATACAACTACAAAACTTTCTTATGACTTACGGAAAGAGGGCAAAAATATTTTAGAGGAAATTATTTACAATCAAAAATTGGAAGATGTTGATTACCGTCTGCCTAAAATTTTAGTAACAACTTCTAAAGACCCAAGTTCTAAATTAATTCAATTTGCCAAACATCTTTCATTAATTTTAAGCGCACAACATCAAATTAGAGGAAGTATGTCCGAAGAAGAAATAAGTGATATGGCCCATAGACTTAGTTATACTTGTGTAATTCTTGTTTATGAAAGTAAAGGGGTGCCTTCTACTCTAACAATATCATCATTTCCTTTTGGTGACACTTTGAGATTTAAAATTTATAATTTTTCACAAATTAATCGATTGCAAAATTTAGGAGAGAAATCGTATTTGATTGTCGACAATTTTGAAACAGAAATCGGTTTAAAAATCAAAAAACTGTTCTCTCTTTTCTTTCCTAAATGCGACAACGCTAAGAGGATTTTAACACTTGCTAATAGAGATGATAGAATAGCATTTAGACATTATTTGATAAGTAAAGGGAAAAAAACAGAAATAAACTTGGATTTTGGATGTGATTTACAACTTTTTGAGATTAGAAAAGGGACTTTTGAACAGGACGGTGATTTGGAGTGGGTTTATAGACCTCATCTTAAGTCTGGGAAGAGTAATAAAGTGTTGACTGCTGTTAAAAATGATGTTTAGTGAAAAAAAAATAAAGATTGGATTAGATATTTGTCACTTGTAGAGTTTGTAATGAACTTAGGCTGTTTTGGGGCGGATATTAACACTCTCCGCAAAAAAACTTAAACAAGCGGCCAGAGACTTGTGTTTTTTTTTTTACTCTGAAACTTGTCTTATCATCCTTGTTATTTTCACTTTTAATTTGTTTTTGCTTTTGTTTAATCATTTTATATTGATTCAAAATATAAGTTTGATACTTTCTGAAACAAATAACCTTTATGATTAACCAATTTAATTTTAACTTCGTTGAGAGTTAAAACATTAACTTTTCTTTGGTCAAATTTCAAACGGATTAAAATAAATTAAAAAAAAAATTTTTGTAAACAAAGGGACAATGGACAATAAATTGAAAATGGTATTTTATCTCCTTATTTCTTTTCATTTTCTGGTTGTGGTTATTGAGATTGTTAGGTGTGTCTTGGCTTTGTATACAATGAAATTCGGAAATAATTATCTTGATAATTTTGTAATAGAAAAGAATTATGAACTTAAAATCAGGGAAATTATCAAAAGAAAAATACTCTATGCTTCTATTAGATTGGTAAAAGTATTAGGATATTTATTTTTAATACATTTTATATCTTTGTTAGATGAGGTTAAAAGTAATGAAAATGTTAATAATGTTGTGATTGAGTCTCCGGTTAATGAGGAAATTGAGAATGATGTGGGTAATGAAAATTTGAGTAATGGCGTGAATAATGTGGTGATAGAACCTCCAATTAATGAGGAAAATTTTGCTATACATTTTGGTGATCAAATAGAAATAATTGGTGATAAAGAGCAAATACCACCCTCAAAACATGAAATTTTGGAAAAAAGGAGTTTAATAACAAAACTTTTAAGTTTTTTACACACAGAAGACAACATTTTATTATTTGTCTCTTATGTTTTCTTTGTTTTAACGTACGCCCCTCACTTTTTCACATACTTCCCTTTGCCAATTTTACTTCTATTTATTCCTTACGGATTCTTTAAAATGAATATGAGATTGTACATAAAATACAAATACGCCAAATGTTTTTTCTTTTCGGTTTACACTACTTTGTTATTGGTGATCTTTGGAATAATTTCAGAGGGAAAAGTTCGAAGTTTTTTTGATAACGGACAAAGTTTGCCAAAAGAAATTTATAAATATTTCAAAGAAAGAGGATATGATATAACAGTGGAACATAGTGAAGCAGAATATATTAATGTAGGAATTGTGAACTTCTTTAAGAATGTCTATATCAGGATCATGGGTAATTTTCACATGTTAAAATTAAAAGAACAGACAGCCGTACTTTATCATGAAATTGGTCATGTAGAAAACAATAGTCTTATTTATCGGCTGCTAGTTACTAAATTTTCTACGGTAATGATGATGGTCATCGAAGTTTTACTTCTAAAAATGAATAGAAAAATTATTTCTCAGAAAATTTCTAAATATGGAAGTTATTTTCTTACGTTTATCATTTTACAAATGACAATCTTGCCTTTTAATAATGTGATGTGTAATTATTTTAGTCAACTAGATGAATATTTGGCAGATTTATTTAGTAAAAAATATATAAATCCTCAATTTTTGGGATCTGCTCTATGTGAAATTATACTTCATAGTAGGGCATCCATGGAGTTTTCTAAACTGTTTAGTTATTTTTATTCGACTCATCCTTCGTTACAAGACAGACTTAAAGAACTTGGCTTATCTTGAATTAATAAATTGTTTGATTAAATATCAACGTAGTTTACGGGTTTTAAATATAAAATTAAAAAGTTACATGCGTATCTAAAAGGACAGTGATGTGCCTCTTTATTTTAAAAGGTAAAAAGACTCTAAACAAGTGGTTCCTAACGTAGAGCATACGCCCCACTGGGGGGATATTGGCAGTTTGAAGGGGCATTTCGATTTTTTTCAGTTAAAATTAACCGCCTAGTTAAGGGCATTGCATGTCTTTGTATGGGTAGGAGGACACATTTTCGAATTTTTGCAAGGGTTAGGGGGGATTTTCGAATTTAAAATCCCGAATGTGGGGCCCGAACTAAAAAGGTTGGGAACCACTGCTCCAAACGATATTCAAAACATCTCTTGATAAAAAAACTAAATTTAATTTTTATCTTATTGTTTTGTAAGTAACGTGCTTTTAGTTAATATTTTATTCTAATCCTTAATGGATAAAGAGAAAATAACAACAAAAAAATATAACTCACCAGTCGAGTTCATGAAAGATTACACAGAATTATTTGAAGAACAACTAAGGACACCAAAGAAAATAATGTTAAAAGAAATTGAATGCTTCAAGGAATTTGAAGAAGCTTTGCTAAATTATACGATAAAAATATCATCAAAATATAAACTGGACATTGAACTTTATGAAGAAATAGAAAACATTTTTAACACAATTAGAAATAAAACTTATTATGATGTAGATTTTTATGAGCTAAGTGTTCTTCAGTACATCAAAGGCATCGCATTTCTTCTTGACAGACTTGATACAGAAGTAAAGGAAGGAAACTTTGATAATGTTGAATTATTGTACTACTTTTGTAATTTGAATATTGATCTCACTGAATCTTTGGCTGCCTTTATTGAAAAAGATTTAATTAATTCTGAAAATTTAAAGAAAATTAAATGGATTCAATATCAGAAATTATTAAATCAAATAAACATCAAACTTAAAGAAGACAAAACATCTATAATAACATCCAACAATGAACTTAAAAAGAGATATAGCCCATCTGATGAATTAATTGGTCAATCTCGAATCAGAAACTATTTGTTAAGTGATTGTATTAAAATGATCGTAGAAAAATCCAAAAAAACTAATGAAGAAAAATATTTCTTGATCACAACTTTAATTAGTGAATTTTTAACGGAAGAGATTGGAAGTGAAGAGGATATTGCAGCTTTAAAAGAATATTCAAATCAACTGTTGTTATAAAGTAAAATCTTAAAATCAGAAAAGATTGAAAATTATTAGATTAAATATGTAGTTTTTTTTAATGAGAGAGCGTAAGAAAAAGTTACTCATTTTTAACTCAAACTAAAACGTTTAAGGAAAATTCGTCAAGGTTACGATCTTTTTTATAAATACGCTTCTATCAATCTCGTATTTATAAAAGTAAATAAACGAAAATTTGTATTAAATCACATTGACCTTTAAATTTTTACATTTGCGTAGTTAAATCTATTACCTACTTTTTAATTTATTAAATTTTATTTTAATATTCTATTAATAGCTTCTTATCTTCATTATCATTGTTAAACTTTGTTTTATACGCTCTAACAACATTGTTGCCCAATCTTTTGAATGGCCTTTTAGCTTCTTCTTTTAAATTCACCAAATTTTCTTTTAATTTACCCTGCTTTATGCCTGTTTCATTCGAAAATTTCTTATTTTTTCTATGATTAGGCTTAGGTTCAGCCTGATTTTCTTTATTTCCACAAAATTTCTCATTAAAACTTCTTCTACATCTTGATAATTTTTCGCCAGACCTAGTCTTAAAATTCGCATAGCTTTGTTTTATCCTATCTTTACTTCTGCTTAAAAAAGATTTTTCGTTATCTTCTGTTGATCGATTTAAATTATTGGCAAAAACTGTCGCGAAATTATTGCCCAAAAGTAAACAGTGTAATAAATTCATGGGGATGTTAAATAAAAAATTTTTATATTAAAAAAGGAGATATCAATATAGTCTTGATAAAAAGAGAAGTTTTTATGCATTCGTTAAATTAAAACTCATTTAAAAAAAAAACGATCAACTGACTTTATTAATATTTCATATTTTTTTAATCGTTTAGTTGTATCAAATTTTTTTGATTAAAATTGATACCATAAAAATGATTCTGTGGATATTAAGAAGTTTATTATTGCTCACTTGCATTTCCCTTGAAAAGAAAAGTTGAAAATTTTAAATGTCATGTCAAAGGTGTCAAAGATGTCAAAATGTTGAGGCTCAAGAGCTTCTACGACATAATTAATTTAAAAAATTTGCGTAAATTTTTATTTTAAAACGATAGCGTTCCCTAGAAAAGCGCATCCTTAAAGGCTTACTAGTACCAGAAAGTTTAACTTTAAATCTATTCCCTGGGATCATCTCTCCGAAGGCTTGTTAGTAAAAGTGAGGAAAGTTAAGTGCATCATTTTTAATATAATTTTTTAATCAAAACTAAAATGAACTTCTTATTGTTTCTGTTCTGGTTGATTTTGAGGTTGATTGGAAGATTCTTCTCCTTTTGAGCTGCCACCTTTAACATTTTCTTTTGATTCAACAGACTTTCCTTGTTTCTTAAAACCTCTAGTTGTTGCCAATTTCCTCCTGCCTTGTTTTTCTGATGTTTCTTTTGATCCTCCCTGGTTTTCTTTTTCAGATGAATTTTCTAAACTATTACTCCCTTCATTTTCCATTGACGTTGCTGCTCCTAAAATCGTTATAACATGAACAAACAAATATAAACTGTTGAATAATTTCATGAGGGATTGTTTAATTTTTCTTTTATGTTGATAAAGGAGTAATTCTAATTTGTGTTATTAGAAAGTCAATGTGCTAATAATGATTTATAAAGTTTTAATTTATCTTATCATAAAAATAAAATATAAGTGGTTCTTTTTTAAGAATATAAATTTAAATGAGTAAAAAGTAATATTAAGATCATGTAAACGATTTTTAATTTAATTCTATTTCTTTCTATGAACTTTGAGCTAAAAAATAAATTTAATCCGATAGTATAATTGACGCATCTGAGAAAAATAAATATAAAAAGGAGGTCAAGAGAGTATGATTTAAATATGTGGATGTTTCTATTTGTCAATCTTTGATGACTTAGAAACTATATCATTAAATTATTTACAGTTAAACAACTATAGATCCGTTTGTATGATTTTTTTATTTTAAGTTTTAACGTAAAGTTTAGTTAAATATATTTAAATCATTTTATTCACTGAAAATAAAATTCAAAAGCTTATGAAGATAATCGACACAAACTTCTTAAACTGTTGTACAGAATCACGACAATTACTTGATTTATTTATCTAATCATTTTTAAAATGTTGTGACCCCACGTCTGGGTAACGCCTCTAAGTTTGTTTTCTATGAGGTTTTGATATAATTTATTTTATTAATGTTTGCATAGTGGTTCGTTTCCACTTTATCCTTGTCATTTTGTTTATTCATATTTTGTCGTAAGGGTTAAAATAAAAATTTTTTAAAACAAAATATTTTCTAAAGAAATAAAAAAAAAAGAAAAATGTGGAGAATACCACAAAAATTGTAATTATTTCTTGCTTCTTTGAAATCGATATGTAAAAAAAATAGATTCGAATCACATTAAGCTCATTGTAACGAAAATATTAAGGTAATGAAACTATTTTAATTAATCGTTCTTTATATTTAATCAATATATCTGTGATAACATTGTAAATTAAAAATTTTAATAATCCAGACATCAAAAACCTGCTAGCAATGAAAATAAATATCTTTTGGCATGTAAAAGACTTTTGATGAAATCTGTTCTTTATGTAAGTGGATAAGCAACTTCATTTTCTTCACCAGTGCTTGACATTTTCGAATCGACAGGTTCGTTATCTCTTGTTGTTATAGGTTCTGTGTTTTCTTTTTCATTTAAATCAGTTCTCTTTTGTTTTCTTTTTAAATTATCATTTTGACCTCTCCCTAAATTCTTTAATCTTGACTTTGACTTAGCTCTAAAATCCGTCATTTTCTCATTGAGGCCTTTTATATAAAGTAATATTTCATCTCTCTTTTTTATCATGTTTTCTTTGGCCTGACCTTTTAACCTTTTAATTTCATTGTTGCACTCGATTAAATCATAAATTGCTTGATCTTTTTGATTTTCTAAATAATTCATAAACTTACTTTTATAAAAGTTAATTTTTCGTCTTAATTCCTCATATTTACCAACATTAGAGTTTTCCTTAGTTAAATCATTTTCTATATTTAATTCTGTGGCCTGGGAAAATGTTAAGAGGTAAAAACTCAAAAGTATATTGTATAGCAGATTCATGGGCACATTATAAACGTCATATGTGTTTGTAAAAAGGAGATGCCTTCTTTTAAGAATATTTAAGGAGTAAAAAGATTAAAGGTTATTTATCAAAAATTAATTTCGCAAATTAACAGGATTAAGAATTCATAAATAAAAAAAAACTAAATATCACGCCTATTAATATTGAGATATAAGTTCTACGCTTTTGAAACATCACGAGCACGCTATTTTCTAAAAATATGTATCACTTTTTACATTTATGTGAAATGACTTCTAGGATATTAAAACAGAATAAAATAGAGTTTCTAAAAAAACTTTTACTCAAAATTTTGCTTTATAAAGCTTGATTGTGGCAGTGCTTACACTACAACTTAAAAAATTAAATCTTTGTTAAACTTTTGATCAGTGTCGGGCAAATGGTACACAGTGACACACTAGGACTCCGATAAGGTTTTTGTGACTCCATAAACATTTTTAGAAACGAAAGATTGTCAAATTAATGATTTTAGGTATAATCAGAAATTTATGTGAAAAATTTTCTTTTAAACGTTAAATGGTGAGCTAAAAGACCCGAACCATACGTAGTTATAAGTATTTGATGTAATATTTATGAGCAAAATGTAATTAAATTTCACGGGGGCGCCATTGTTATACAAAAAAAAGATTGCCCAACACAGATCTAATTCAAAAACTTCAGATCTGCAGTGTTGTTAAATTAAATTAGTATAAAATTAAAATCTTGAAGGATTTGTTGTTATTAAAAGGTATTTGGAAAAGTCAGCTCGGGAACACTAAGACTTGTACTCTCAGTGTCTTTATTTTCTGTCATCTTAGGCCACTACTGTTTTTTTTTTAATTGTTAAATACTAGATCAATTAAGAACATTAACGGTTCGGTCGTAAACCTCTATATTCAGCATCTGTTGTTTTTGATTTTTTTATTAGAGCATTGTCCAAATGATGTATTGACAAATTAATTTCTACTTTTGTTAATTCTTATAACGTATTTAGATATCAAACTGAGCTCTGTATAGTTTAATCTTTATTATCTCCGAAAGAAAACGTTACATTTTATACGTATAATAAAGCATTTTAATGAGTAAATTGCTTCGGATTGTAAACAATTTGTTTAATCAAGATCAACTTTAAAATTGTCATATGGATAAATTAAGTCTTTAAACATAATATTTTAAATATTGTGACTTAGCAATAAACGTTTACGAGCTTAAAACGTATAAAAATAATTTAAAAAACTAAGAAAGGAGGTATGATTTATCGTTGCCCTGTCTTGTAAAAAGAAAATTAATTATTCATCAATCATTATTAATTTTAGTATATTACTCGAAAATCAATTTATTAATTTGAAGGTGCATCTATAGGGGTTTCTATAGTTTCATAAATATCTTCATCTTCTTCAGATGGTAAATTTTTAGCATTACCAGTTTCAGAAGACAAACCTATTACGACTACATCTTCATAAATATCGGGGTCATATGCCACTTCTGAAGAAGGCGGATGAGCAACATCTTTTGTTTTTGGATGAGTTGTTTCAAAACTTTCATAAAGCGGATTTTCAACATTTTCCTCTTCTGGGCTGCCTTCTACTTCCGGCGATATTCGTAGTTGTTTCCAAAATTGTGGATTACTTATACCCAACCTTTTTTGCTGCTTTAATTTTCTTTCTGCTATATTTAACGGTCTGTATACTTCAGAATATAAGTTCTCTTCTTCTTCTTCTTTTAAAGGTAAAGGCGTGCTATAAATAGGATCATAAACATCTTCGCCAACTTCTTTTGTTGTTTCTCCTGCTCTTTCTTTCATTTTAACACTAGAAACCTTTCCTGTTAAAAGTTTGGGCGAAGGCGTCCCAGATTTGTAAGAGGGGTCACTCGAGCTAACAGTAGCAGCTGGGGCAGTCTCTTCTAAGCCCCTTAATTGATTTTCAACCTCACCTCTAGTTTTTATCTTATTTTCATTGCTCTGTGATTTTAATTCTTCTAAATTTTGATTCGTTTGATCCTGTAAGTTATTTTCTAACCTCTTGCCAATGGTTTCCACTAATTCTGTGATTCTTCTATCAACCAATTTTTTTATTTTATCTTTGTCTGATTCACTTGAAGTTAAAACTGTTAAATGATAAGAAGAGAAGACTAATCTGTAAAATAAATTCATGGGCACTTAATAGTAGGCATTTTTGTGTTGTTAAAAGGAGATTATTCATTTAATATTACGAAAAGAGTTAAATATTCTGAACGTAATTTATTAAAATTTAATCAACCCCATAAAGAAAATGATATAAAAGTTTGTACCGGGCATTCACAAAAATAAGCCCCTGGCCTATTTAAGTGACGGCTTATTTTTTAAATTTGGATTTTTATCCATTCGAAAATTACAAAAGAAATTAATATTTACAGTCTGTTAAATAACAAATGGATATTTTTTTAGTCATGTGTTTAAGCTTTTTAAAAAGAAATAAACATGGTTTCTAGTGTATTTTTTATATTCAAAATTTTTGTACGGAATTAGTTTTTAACGTTATATTTATTTTAAATGTTTTATATTAAAAAAAAAGAAAAAATGTTAAATATCAAATGGATATTTTTTATTTAGTACTTTATATGCCCTCCTTTGGCCTGTAAAACGAGTTGACATCTTTTTTTAAAACTTAAAGCTAATGATTGGCAAAGTTCAACTGGTATAGAGTACCATATATCGGTAATTTTTCTTTTTAATTCTTCTTTATTTTTTGCCACAAATCCCTCTAATTCACCTTTGATGATGCCCCATAATGTTTCGATTGGATTCATATCCGGGGATTGTGCAGGCCAATCTAACAATTTTATCTCCTTTTCCTCAAAATAAGTCTTCGCCAGCTTCGAAGTGTGTTTTGGATCGTTATCCTGCTGGAAAATAAAATCTTCCAGGCCCATTATTTCTGCGGATTCATGTAAATAATTCGATAAAATTTCAACATAGGTATACGAATCCATGATACCATCTATAAAAATTAGGTTCCCGACTCCTTCATATGAAAAACAGCCCCACGCCATCACTGAACCACCCCCAAATTTAAATGTTGGCGTGAGGTTTTTCATTTGGAGGCCCGTAGCTGGAGCTCTCCATACAGAATCTTTTTTATTAGAGTTACAAAGTTCGAACTTGCTTTCATCAGAAAAAATTATCTTTTTAATATCATTATTTGATAGTGTTAAGAATTTTCTTGCTTTAATCACCCTATTAAGAATATTTTTTTTTGATAGGAAGGGTTTTTTTATGGATGAAAATGAAAAAATATTTGCCTCATTAAGGATATTTTTTACAGTACCATAGCTTATGTCTTTTCCTGTAGAATTTCTATATTCTTTAGATATCTTCCGCAAAGAAAATTTAGGATTTTTTTTATTAATTGATAAAACAATGCTTCTA
>DWJA01000025.1:0-16945 GCA_018248675.1 Gesta gesta | reverse complement strand
AGTTCTAGCCAACGTCCTTTCTTATCAAGAGAGATAGTGATTTTACTTTTTTTTTGTTATAAAAATTTTTTTTTCATCCCCCCAAAGGAGAGGAAAGAAAAGGAAGAGGAGATGATGGGAAGGAGTGGAGAGATGGAGAAGTGGTGGAAGTAGTGTGTAGGAAGTGGGAAATAGGAGATTAGAGAGGAGATGATGGGAAGAAGAGAGAGAGGAGAAGGAAAGGAAGAGGAGATGATGAGAAGGAGTGGAGAGATGGAGAAGTGGTGGAAGGAGTGTGTAGGAAGTGGGAAATAGGAGATTAGAGAGGAGATGATGGGAAGAAGAGAGAGGAGTAGATGGAAAGGGGAGAGAGGAGTAGATGGAGTGGTGGATGTTAAGAGAGGGAGAGAGGAGGATGATGACAGGTGATTGAGAGGATGATGGGAGATGAGTGATTGGAAGGGGAGGGGTGATCGGAAGGAGAGGGAGGATGATGGGAAGGAATGGAGATGAAGAGAGAGATAGGAGAGAGAAGAATTGAGGAGAGGAAGGACGTGAGATGAGTATTGGTGATGATGGAAGAGGATGGGAGAGAGAGGAGAGGGGAGTAGATGAAGAGGAGGAAGTGGTGATGAATGAAGGGAAGGAGTAAGACGAGAGTGAAAGATGGGGGAGAGAAAATGGAGTAAAAGAAGTGGTGGTGGCTAAGGAAATGTATATTTGGCTACCGTAGTATTGTAATCTATTATTTCTGCTCTTAGAGCAGAACTAGCTACGCTAGTCAATATATATAAAACGCTAATTTTTTTTTCGGGATTTGGCTAAAAAGTGTATAACAATGCCAAGAATTCCTGTTTATTTTGATTACCGTGACGACCTAGACTCCTCGACACCTGCTCAACAAGATAGACTGATTTTTTTGTTTTTGCATATGGGAATATAGAAATTACCAAAAAGAGGGGTTGAAAAATTATTTGATCAGTGAAAGGAGATAAAAGATGGAGATGAAGGGGGGGGTGAAGGAAGAAAGGGAGAGAGAGTGAGTGAGAAGAGGGAGAGAAGGAGGGGTAGATGGGAAGATGGAGTAAGGAGATGGTAGGATAGTGGAAAAGGGAGAAGATTGGAAGAGGAGAAGGAAGGAAGAGAGAGAGGCGAAGGAGTAGGGAAGGGTGAGGAGAACGTTGGAAGAGGAAAGAGGAGAAGAATGATGATGGGAAGAGAGGGAGGAGAGAAGGGTTGATGGGAAGATAGTGGCAGAGTGAGGAGAGAGAGAGAGAGGAGATAGGAGTGAAAGAGGAGAGTGATGGTGAGGAAGATGGAGGGGGATGAGCATGTGTGGGGAGAAGAGAAGATGGGGAGTGAGGGAGATGGGTGGATAGGTAGTTGGTGTGAGGAGATGGCAAGAAAAATAGAGTGGGGGTGAGAGGAGGAGAAGGAATTGAAAGGAGAGAGTAGGAAGAAGATAAAAGAGAAGCAGAGAGAGAGGGAGACAAAGGAAGGGAAGAGAGAGGATGTGAAGAGAATAAAGGCGCGGGAGAGGAGAAAGGAGTAGGAGTGAAGAGACTGGAAGAGAGAAGGAGTGAGGAAATGACAGGAGAAAGGGTGAGATGATAGGAATAGAGAGGGAGAAATTTGCGTATAAAAGATTCAAAAGAGTAATTTGGCTACCGTAGTATTGGAAAACTTTATCCCTGTTCTTAGAACAGGGCTGGCGTAGCTAGTATTAAATAAGTAATTATCTGGGAGATCTTGTTTAAAACTGACGTAGTAGATTTTCGATAAGCCAATCATTAAAAAGAGTTTCGAGATCTTAAATGGACGTCTTAAAAGTCCTTATCAAAATGACTCGTTTGATTTGTTGTTAAATTAATTGTTTAACACAAAAGAGCGGTAAAATGAATTAAAAATCGTATTAAAACATAAATTAATTTTTTTTAAACAATATCAATTTTGATTAACCATTTAATTTTTTATGTGATAAGGTGAAAATATAAATAGAAGAAAAAATTGCATTTTATGAATCAAAAGATAATTGCAATTGTAGTTTTAGTATCGCTTATTGTCATTGGTGTTGTTGTTTGGCAAATTTTGAGAGCAAAAAAGTCTGACCAAATAAAAGATGGAAAACGAGATAAACACGAACATCCCAGAAAAACATTCCAAGTCCCTCCGGAAAACTCTTATAAACCTGAAACTAACCCAACAAGCAACCAAAAAGGAGAAAATGCTGAAGAAAACAAAACAAAAAGTCAACCGAAAGAAAAAAATTCAGAAAAAAATTCTTCAAATAAAAACTCGTCAGAACCAAAAAATTCAAAAAATGAACCTGATTTTGACACAGATTGAAAAAAGTTAAGGTTTTTTGATATAAAAAATTTATCAATAAACCTTTACCTGTAAGTGTATTGTAATTTTTTATATTTGTTTTAAAAGGTCTTTGTCCTTTATTCACAAATTACATGTTTGTAAAAATAAGAAAATACTGCGTTTCTATATTAGCGGATTCACAATCATTAGATAAAAAATTTTCCGCACATCACATTCTGAAGATTTGAAACCTTAATCTCTTTGAAGTACAATGACCCGTCAATCCTTTTTTCATACATTTGATGTAATCCGGAATGCTTATAAGCAGATATTTTAAAATGATTTCTCAAAAAATTTTACGATACAATTGGGCATAAGTTTTGCCGTCAACTATTTCGCAAACTTTCATCATTAAAATTTTATTTAATGATGTCAGGCTGTTTATGATATTGTCATTAAAGTTAATAAAAATTTAATTTCTGTTAAATTAAAAAAAAAGCAGATCTTTAGAACATAAAATTAATTTATAAATAATATATATATTTTTGTTTAAAAATTTCAAAATATATTTAAAATTCGTCTTGCTGACTCATAATGTAATTTCTAATAAAAAATTAATTGGTTTTTTGCCCCCAATGAAACTTTGTTTTAATTTAAAATCACTTTTGTTTTTCTTTTCTATGGTGTTATGTTCACTTGAAGAAAAGTTAAAATCAGACTGGTTTAAAGAATGCCTTACAACTAAATCAGAAATGGAGAGATGTATCGAATATGATTTTATGACATCGATGGTTTTTATTAAAAATGAGAAGAACACTGCTGCATTCTCTCCCCTATGCAGTGACATGAATATTCTTGTTCAATGTGTTGAAAATGATTTTGGTTTTGAAAATAGTTCAAAAGGTCTTAGCGAACTTAAATTTGTAAACGATCAACTGAAAAATTCTAATCCCATTTTGTTTAAAGCTTTGAATTGTTTATATAAAAGAGGTGATTCTGATAGTACTTCGAAGGATGATAATTACGTATGTAAAAATTTTAACATTTCTAATGTCAAAGAAATTTTTAATGAACACGTAGAATGGGTCAAAAAAGAATCGGGTGGATTACTTACCTCTCCTCTTAATCTTTCTGTGTTCGAAAAGGCAATTCGTATTTACGCTTCTTTAGTCTACTTTAAAGATAATTGGGCAACCCAATTTGATGAACATAACTCTTATGAAGACGATTTTATTCTATCTAATGGTCAAAAGACTCCTCGTAAATTTATGTCTAAACAGAACCATTATAAATATAAGAAAGTAGGTGGCACGGACGATTTTGAAGTAGTCGCAATTCCTTATAATGAAAAGAAATCTTTGAACTATACTCGGTATATGGTTTATCTAGTGCCTTCTAAACATGACTCAGATCTTTCTAATCTTTGGAATGCTTTTTATCAAAATTGTAATGGCAACATCAAAAAATTTCTAACAACTTTGGACATCAGAGATATATTTCTTCATATACCTAAAGTTGACAAACTTAGGTCCAATTTTGATTTAAAGGATTTACTTAAGGATGTGTTTAAACACAATATTTCTTCTGACTTTAGTTCTACAATGGCAACGTATTTAAATGTTGATGAAAAAGGTACGGAAGCTGCAGCGATTAAAGTGACAAGTTTATTTCGCTCTATGGGAAGTTTTAATGCGCCCGTGGTTAAAGTTGATAGGTCGCATATCTCTTTTATATTTGTCATGGAATCCGAAAGAATTATATTTATTACCAAAGATACTGGAATAATTAAAGAAAATAAATGATTTCTTGATAAAAATGTGTTTTATTTAAATTTTTAAATTAATGATACAAAACAAAATATTAGTTATAATTTGGACTTGATTATCATATAAAGTTTAATTTACGCCTAAAACTTATTTGCTAAGCAATATTGGGCTTGCAAACCTTATCTATTATTTTATTTGCTATTGAAATTAAAATACAATTTTCCTGAAAATCTTATTGAACTAAAGTCGTTAATAATAAAAAAATCAGGTGCTGTTTATTTTTAGAAGTTATTTGCTATGAACCAACATAAAAACCACTTTTATTTATTCAGTATTTTTTTTTCTACAGGCTCATAATAGCGATTTTAAAATAAAGTTCTTGTTTATAGGTACTAACATTTTTATGAAAAATTTGTTGGCGAAGTATGATCTGTAATTAAATTACTTTTTTTGTGAAACTTGATTAATTTAATTAACCAATTAATTTTAATAAGATAAAACGAAAGTATAAATTCGAAATAAAAATCTAATTATGGTTCTAATGATAATTTTTATTATAATCGTAATTTTTATTATCATCTATGTAGTTTATATTTGGACAATATGGGGAAATATGTTCGGGAAAATAACCGGTTTAGGCAAATCGGAAAACGAAAAGAATAAAGGAGAGGATACAAATGAAAGTGCAGACGATTCGGGTAAATTATCCCATAATCCTAAAATTACACCAAGAAAACAAGATTCAATGTCGAGTGATTCGGTTGATGATAATGAAGACAAATCCGATGATTCTGAAAGTGATAAAGTAAAAGATAAAACTAACTCAAAAGATTCAGAAAAAAAGAAAAAGGGTGATAATAAAAAGAGCAGAAAAAAAAAATAATACAAAAGTGAATACAGCGACAAACTGATCAAAAAAAAACACAGCAAATAATAATAAAAAGTTCAAAATGTTGAAAGAGAATATAAATCACACTTCCGGGTGCCTTAATATTTTTAAAGATAAAAAACTCTTTAGATTGGCCAATAAATCATTTTAATTAACTTTTTGTTCAAATAGCTTCTGAAAAGATTAAAGGCATTGTCTTAGTTTAAAGGATACTTCTTGTATTTTTATTATAGCTTTTTAAATTAATTTTTCAAAACAATTACAAAAAGTAACGCAAAAACATATCTTTTTTTAATTTAAAATTTGTATACAGATCCCCAAATTTTTACAGATCCTATGAGGAATTTATAACCTGAGACTAAGTAAAAAATTAACTTAAATGAGGACACAAGTATGATGGTATGAGGAAAACGACAAAACAAAGAGGTTTTGCTTTTCTAAAAGTGGTTAAAAAAATATACGATCATGATTAATCAAAAACCAAACTTTTAATAGCTAATAATTTTATATGCATTTATAATATAAAACAGGGATGACTAACCTAGGGCCTGCAGAACAATTTGTAATTTAAATTATTTTTCAAATAAGTGTAAAATAATGTAAAAAATGTGCAAACTTATATGCCTCATTCCCTGTAAACGTATGAGAAATGTCTATTTCTATAGTTAATTCTACATTCTTGTCATTATTTTTTTGAGTGACACCCGTTTAAAATTTTAATTTAGCTCTTCGATCAAAAAATTTGCTCGGCCTTAGATTGACATAATTTTTTCTAAAATCTTATTAAACGAAGATTTTATGTTAAAAAATGGGCGTTGTTTATTTTTTTAAATTCTTTGCTTTGATCCCAAGTGAAAATTACTGGTATTTCCTGTGGACTATCTCATATCTGTTACAGACTTCTAATGTTTCTTAAAAAGCGTTCTTTTGTTTAATTGTCTGTAAAGTATGATCTGTAATAAATTAACTTTTTTTGAAACGGGATCAAATTTAAATAACCAATTCATTTTTATAAAACAAAATGAAAATATAAAAGTTGAAAAACATATAAGTTATGGTTTTAATGATAGTTTGGATTATAATCGCTATTGTAACTGTTACATCTGTATCCTCTGCTTGGATACTAATGAATAGAAATAAATCTGGTGAAAATACTGGCTTAGAAAAATCAGAAAACGGAAAAAATAACGGAAAAAACATTAATGAAGGATCAGAAGACTTGCAAAAATCTGCTAATAATTCTGAAAATACTGTTGATAAGCAAGAAACAAGTTCGAACATTTCAGGTGATGATAATGAATACAATGAACAAATATCTGAAGATTTTGAGAGTGATAAAGTAAAAGACCAAGCAAGCTCAACGAGGTCAGAAAAAGATGGTGAGAAATCGAGCATCCAGAAAAAGGATAATGTGAAAAGCAAAGGAAAACCAAGTAGTTCAAAGGAAGATAGTAGGAAAAATCAAGAAAAACCGAACACCCCGAAAAAAGATAATGGAGAGAAGGAACCTACATCAGTCAACAGAATTTCTAAACCTAAATTACAAACGGTACATTCAGAATGCGATTTCTTGTACGGAAACCAACCAACAATAAATCCTAAGCAATGCATCTACAAATGCGTTTACAAATGTGTTCCTAAAGTATACAACCCCAAACCAAAGAATTTTGGAAAAAAGTGCTGAAGAGAAAAACAAGAGATTTGAGGCCTGAATGTAATAAAATAGATTTATATAACTGGAAGTAAATTTGTAATGTAAAGTTTTAAAAGTGATTAACAATAGGCTGTAGTAGAACAGACTATTTATAAAATCTTATAAAATAAATTATGTTTACACATTGTAATATTTCTCAGAGCTATACAAAACTGTAAGCGTCATGACCTACTAGCCCAGTGATGGTAGAGTAAAATGGGCCAGCGGGTCATTTTTTCAAAATTTTAGACGTCAAAATATCCAAGTAGGTCAATCAGCAAATTATAAAATACTAAAAAAAATTTTTTTTACAACAAAATACCAAAGAAACAATATTTTACAAAAACTAATTACATTTTTTGTATTTAAAATATGTACAATTAGTATTTACAATACTTTTTAGGTAATTTTGCTAATCAAATTGGTCAGAGTCAAATTTTTTTGAAATAAAAAAAAATTACAAGTGGGCCACTGAAAAATGCCAAGTGGATCAATAGTGACCTGCGGGTCAGCTGTTTGCCATCACTGATCTACGACAATAATCATAGCGTGTAACGCACACACAAGTGTTTAGCTTGTCACGGCGATAAAGACATTGGCCCTTGCCATGATTTGAAGGTTTATGTAAACACCAAAGCGTTTTTAAAAGACCTTAAAACAGAACTGCCTTCGGATATTAAAATGAATCATTTTTATTGTAAATTATTTTAAAAAGTTTTATTTATTTTTTTTTATATTTTCCCAGTAATTTTTTAGGTAATTAAATGGAAACATTCTTTCTTGTTTATCTTCATGCTGATCAAAGTTAGTATCTTTATCATTAGCACCTTGTTGATGATGAGGATCATTCATGCGATCTGTTATTGTTTGCTCATCTTTTTTATCAATGATTTCTTGTTGATGATTAGGATCATTAATATCATCTATGTTATCAATAACAACTTCTTTATGATGATGATCCTTTATTATTTGCTCGTCTTTTTTATAAATAACATCTTCTTGATGATGATGATCTTTTATTAACTGCTTATCTTTTTTATAAATAACATCTTCTTGATTATTAGGATCATTCATATGATCTTTTTTAGCATCTTCTCCTATTTTATCTTTGTTTTTTGGTTTTTTACTAGTTGTTTCAGTTTTAAAAACCTTTGTGTCATTTGGTTTTATTTCATTTTGTTCTATTACGTTTTCGGCTATTTGCTCTTGTTTAACAACGAGAATATTTGAGTTATTTCGCACAATGCTAATATTGTTCTCAAACAAAGCACGTATGTTTTCGAAATCAAATTGTCTATTGGCAATTTGTATTCTTGCTGGTGATGTTTCAATCCTAACATCTCCCCTTTCATTCACATCTTGCACGTTAATAGTTTCATCTGGATTATAATTTATTAACATAGTGACATTTCTTTGGTTACGTCTTGTAATCTTCTTTTTGGATTGCATTTGTTTACTTTTGTTTTTTTTTTATTTATACTTAATTTTGAAACAATCAAAAAAATCCAACGGATTTATTGATAAACCGAGAATGTATTCACAGAAGCAGTTAATATGATATATCGTGTTTTAATCAAACTTTGATAACGGACGGTGATCAACAAGATCAAAAAATTATAATCGAAAATGAACAAACAGATTCTCATAAACATAAGTAGATTAAAGCTAAATTTAAAGTTATGATAGTATACTGTCACATCAGCAAGAATGGTGTTTAGGTTTTACACTTTATTTGGAGTGTTGGCATGAAAACACTATTTCCTGCCATTTATATTTTTTTGACATCCGAAACGATCCGCCTCGGATCTGTTTCAGATTAGCACGATTGATGGCCTTAATATCAGCGGACATCAACAGTATACACCCAGACCTCGATTTGCGTCACGTTACGTTCTTCAAAAACACAACGCAAAGCAAAACGACGCAAATCGAGGTCTGGGTGTATTTTTAAAATCCAAATATCTTATTGTTTAAAAATGAAGTTTAGATTCAAAAGTGAACTTAATTGAAAAAATTTTAATGTTATTTTCCAATATGGGTAATTAAAAGTTGTTTTATGAACTGTTTAACAAGATTATCAAAATTATAAAAATTAAACATAAATCAATCACTGATCAAAAAAAAATTTTTAAATTTAAATTTTATTTCCAAATATGGATACCGATCAATAAAATTTATATTCGAATCTTAGTTATGACCATATGGATTTTAAAATTTTATTTATTCTCTTCAACAGTATCTCCTGCACCAAAAATGGGACAAACAAGTTTGACACTAAGTTTGCTAACAATGCACTTTATCTTAGAATAAATGAGACTGAAAAAGATGTTATTTTATCAGTTTCTTCTGACGATTATTTGCCATTAAAAGGAAATTGGCACTCTAAAGGAACTTCACTTTATACTGGTGAATTTCGTATTAGTGGGAAGACAGGAGTATATGATTGTTTAAAAATAAACATATCTTGTCTTAAAATATTCGACAATTGCTTTGAAAACTTTGAAGATCATGTTTTTGAGTTAAAAACAAATAAAAAAATGTTAGAAAACAAAGAAAAGCTTGAATGTAGATTACATTTGGTGAAAAAAGAAGACTTACAAAGGATATTTTCGGATTACTTATACTCTGTTGCAGTTTTTAGATCTTTAAATAGGCATGCTAAAGGTCAAGCGTATTTCGAAGCTTTAAATAATATAACTCACAGTGAAATTATTTGTACTGTAAAGTTCGATTGCAATTCCGGAAAAGCGTTTAATTTCAATGGAAAAGTTACCGTAGTTAAAAAGGCCGAAAAGAACTTCTCATGCAATTTAGAAAATCAATCCTTAAAACAAGAAATAGTTACAATTGCACAGCAAAATTTTTTAGGTGCTATGATTTTTGGGCCCTGTGGATTTTTTCTGGGTCTAATTTTAGCAAAATATTTATTAAAACGATCATAATTTAAACGATATTTATTTTTTAGTTATCCAATTGGTTTTAGTGCTAAATTAACACTTAACAAGCATTCTTTATTTCGCAAATTGTTTTTGACAAGTATATTCTTTCTTATGAAACTTGTTGTAGGTTGAAGCCATTTATTAGAGATTTTGAACATAACACAACCAGGGGTAAAAAATTTAAAATTTTAAGCGTAAATGATAGCTCATTTACCATATAAGGATAGCCTAAGGATGGCTATCCCTGACAAATCTTTTAAGATTTTTAATCCAAATATCATTTGCAGCTTTTTCAAATACCCTTAAATATTCAGAAAAGGTAATTCATAAGAGATCAATCAACATCACCATCCCTTATTTTTATAAATATGATCGTTTTTATATTTTACCCTATGAATTGGTCGTTAATCATAAGAACGTATATTACATCTATATTTTGCGCAGATTTTCTTGATACATTTGAAGAAATTGGACCTTACAGGAACATAAACAAAGACACATTAGATCTTAAAATTACTGAAGATTCAAATAATATCACTGTTGCATTTAAATCTCATGAATTTATAGCAATTTTTGGTACTTGGTCGACTGGACTGTTCAAAATAAAAAGTGATTTATTCTGTATTAATACTTATAGTGTTATTTACTGGTTAGACGACATATTTACTGATAAATTATCTTTAGAAGAGGTCTTTAATACACTTGGAGATTATGTTTTTAAACATCGAACACCCAAAGAGGCTTTTAATAAGAAAGCTGATAATTTGGAATTATCATTGGCAATCTTTGTAAAAGAAGATTTAAGAAAATTAGCAATTGACTATAAAAATTATTTAGATTCTGTTAAACCACTTTATTTGTATGAAAGACTTGATGAGTTAGAAAAAATGCTAAAAAAAAGCCTGTTATACTTTGGTGTTAAATACCACAACCAAACAAATAGAATTCCAGAGGATTTAAATGAATATGAACTTGTACTCTACAAAGTGAATACTTCAAACAGTTTTTCTAGACCACTGAAGTTAATTAAGAAATGTGCTATTGATACAACAGTAGCTGTATTTTTAATGTTTATTTTATTTGGAATTTTAATATTTGCTGGCAGATACTCCCTAAGCAAGTATTTTTAATATTAAATCTATTTACGTAAATTAAATCTATTTTTCG
Source organism: Gesta gesta (assembly GCA_018248675.1). Taxonomy (NCBI): domain Eukaryota; kingdom Metazoa; phylum Arthropoda; class Insecta; order Lepidoptera; family Hesperiidae; genus Gesta; species Gesta gesta. The sequence continues at coordinate 6,205 of DWJA01000025.1, read as the reverse complement.
ATTAGTGTCAAAATTTTTATGTGTAAAAAACGTCGTGATTTAGATTAGAAATATCAAAATTCAGAGGGTCTGTGGCGAATTTTACCAAAAAAAATTAACATTTTATAGTTGGAGCACAGAAGGCTTTATGGGGCAGCTTTTTGCCATTCTGATTTAATAATTTTATGTTAATTGTCCACACTATAATGATCTCATTATTATTTTTTACTAAAATTGGAGTTAATTGTCAATTTAAGCGTATTTGAACTTTAAAAGTTGTTTTGAAGTGTGATATAACAAAAATACACTAATAAACCACTAACCATAACATTTGTGCAATTTTAATGCAATAGTTGTAAACCTGTTAGAAAGCTTTTTATAAAAGTTGTTAAAAAACAAAATTGTCCTGTGCTCAAAAGGTTGTTTGTTAATGAACCGTACTAAATTCTTAAGAAAAACGTGATCAAATTATAAATATTAGAGATCATGAAATTTAATTATTATAGAAATTTAAGATGTTTTTTTTTGTTGGCCAAAATCAAATTTTTAAAAAATATACATGCTAATTTTTTCGTCTCCTATCAAATTTATTTCCTACCCCCCTCATACACATTCCCCCCACATATTCATGTCCCCCCCTTCTGATCAATCTTTTACATTTCGCCCCTTTTTAACCCCCCTTATGCATAACAATCTCAGTGATTTATTCAATCTTTCCGAAATCAAGAAATTTATTTATAAAAGAGCCAATCTTAGAGATGAATGTCGATCTCATCTCTTAAATGAAAAATATCAAGAAGCTTCTAAAGTCGCCCTTAAGTTTTTTGATGTTTGTCCTTCTTATCTTTTTATTTCGTACTTCCTAGAAAATACTAGTTCAAGTAAGAAACTTTTAGAAGTTATTGTTGATAGGAAGATCGTGTCTCCGGATGTGGCTTTATTTTTAGCCAAAGAAAATTTATTCCAACACGCAGTCTTAAAATTCCTTGATAATTGTTTAGTAAAAGATTATATTTACCAAATTATAAGGAAAGAAATGATTATTAAAGGTCATTTACCTTTTGATGAGACCATCCTTGATACTTTGGATGACTGGGATCTTTACGATTACGCTTTAAAACATAAAATCAATTTAAAAATGAGAGATACAGTTAATTATGAATATTATTTAGCTCATAAAAACCAATCCAATTGTAATTTAATTAATAAGATTAAGAATTATAAAGAGTTAGAATATTTATCTAAATTAACTAATACTACTAACCATGAGGATTATGTAACAGATTGTATTTTAAATTTTATAAATTACGGTTTTAATTTAGAGAAAGCCAAAGAAATTTTAAAAGAATTAATCAATAATATTAATATGGATAAATTTAATATCCTTAAAGTCCTTTTAAGTCATTTAATATCTTCTAAAGATACACAACTCCTTATCTTTTCTTTATTTTTAACTTACAAGTATAGAAAATCATTTACTTCTAATTATGAGATTTCCCTTATTCATCTCTTCCTTTGTAGATTCTTTTTGTTTCATAAAGAAGTCTCTAAACTTTTTAATGAGTTTAATATCAAAAATAATCAATTTTATTCTTTATTTTTCATTTGGAGTGATTTGGTAATCGCCTTAAATTTAAAAGATAAAAGTAAAGAAGAAGAGTATTCTAAATTAATAAAAGAGAATATAAATACAGTAGAAAAAACTTTAAAGTATTTTATAGAAAAAGATAAAATAGGACACGCAGTAAGTTTAATAAAAGTCCATAAAAAATTGAAAAATGAAATAGTTTACAAAGAAATAACAAATAAAGAGATTTACAGTGAAGAAAGTAAAACGATATTTAGTGATTTATTAGGAAAAGAATGTGAATATTTATTTTCAAAGGTGGTGAAAAATAAGAATGATGGTGATGTTAAGGGTGGTAGTAAGGGTGATAATGATAAAGATAGTAAGGACGATAAAGAGTATGAGGATAAAGAAGACAAAGTCAATAATTATAAACAAGACAGTAAAAGATACATAAAAACTCTATTTTTAAATCCATTTGAATACCAAACCTTTACTTCCCTCTTTGATACCCCTTTAGGAAAAATTGAAGATTCTGAATTTATTGAATGGTTTAAATCCCAGGTCATTACATTTTAAAAATAATAATTAAGTTTGTTGGCATATTGTTTATGCGCATTGATCAATTTCTAATCTTATTTTATTACTTTTTTTATGCGCATTAACCAAATTTAACAACCCAAATTTTCATAATGTTCTAGTTATTATATTTATATTCCTATTTATTATAGTAATAATTCATTTATCTATTAATAGTCCTTTTATCCATTGATATCCCGTTAATATCCCATTTATTCTATTACTATCCCATTTCCTTCTCCTTTGTTTTTTCATATTTTGAAAATTTTTTATTATAAAAATAAACAAAAAGAAGGAGAAGAAAAATATTCGGTAATCTTATGAAGGATGCAAAGAACTCCAAAAAAATGAAAGTTATAACAAAATTGAACAAGAAGATGGACTTAATAAAGCAAGAAATGTATAACACCACTCGGTACCGAAGAAAGTGTAGGAATGTAATAGACTTTGAGAAGAGACAAAAGACGGCTTCTTATAAGCATTTCATAAGACCTTTAGTGGGAAGTAAAGGGATAGTCCCCCCTAAAGAGAGACTTAAGGGTTTTTATGAGTATCTTTGGGATTTACGGATTATGCCACTTTATAAAATTTTAAAAGATTCAAGGAAGATAGTTTTGTATGATGAATGGATTTATTTTTACCAAGAAATTGATTTTATTCCTCAAGGAAATGAAATTTTAAAAGAAACTAAAAAGAGAAGTTTCAATATGAATGATGGTGAAAAGGATAATCCTTGTGATGGTGGGGATTATAATGGTAATGGTAATGATGATTATTGTAAGGATATTAATCATAATCCCTATATTAATATTTTAAATCAAAATATAAAACAATATTTTAATAGGGTAAATCGAATACTCCCAGAAGGTTTCAATTTAACCCTTAAGAATAGCCCTTCTGTACCAATTTTTATTAAAAGACAAAAAGAAGAGACCCCTCCCCTTAAGAAATTAACTTCTACAGAGAAGTACAAATCTTTTTTAAATTCATTTTCAATTTGCTCTTCATCAAAATCAATTTTTTCTAAATTTACTAAGGTCATCAATGGAAATAATTTTCATCAAAGTTTTATGAATTGTTTTAAGAGGATCCCTCCTTCTAGACAAGAATGTAAAGGAGTTAAAGATTTATGTTTAAGTTACATTCCTAATACATCCCCCTTTGTAAATGAATATGAAGAAATAGAAGAAGAAGAGGAGTATCCCTTAAATTACTTAATTCCTTCAAAGTTCAAAATAGAATCCATAGATCTTTACTTAAAAGGAATAGACCCAAATGCAATTATTAACCCACCTGGACCCTTATTTTATCCCTTTGAACCTTCTAAATTAGTAGATGAAGAAAATAAAAACCAGAATATCATAGAAAATAATCTTTATGGGAATGAAAAGGGAGATGTATAAGATAGAAAAATAAATTAATGTTAAGTTGTTATAAAGTAAATTGTAGTATTGTAAGGAGGGAAGGGGTGTTGTAGTAAAGTAGGGGAGTGTTGTAGTAAAGTAGGGGAGTGTTGTAATAGAGTCGTTTTAAGGGTATTTCTTGACTGTAAATCTTAAAGACCCTCTCTTTTCCTTGTATACCTTCTTCTTCCTTCTCACCCTGGTATACCCCCATTCTCTTCCCCTTCTCTACCCCCTCTCTCTCCCTTAAGTACCCCCCCCCTTTTTATCATACAATTTGCCTCTCTTTTATGCATTCATTTATCTCTTCATGTATCTCATGGTATAATTCCCGGTCCCCACTTAAAAAATGGATTCCTACATAATATTCTGATAAAATTATATTAAAAAACATAGAAATTCTAAAAGTACATTCTATTTCTCTATCTACTAAAGAACAAAAGAAATATTTTTCTGAAATTTCGTATCTTATTCTATTTTTATTAAAAATATCAAGTAATGTTTTCTTAAGGGCATTGGGTGTTCCAATGTGTTTTACTTTTATTCCTTTAAAAAATCCTTTAACATACGTATTCCTAATCCTAGGGTAATCCATTAATTTATTAGAAGATGTTGATGATTCCCCTTCAATAACTGGTGCTGTTTTAAAAACTGTTTGTTTGTAATATTTAGAACAAGGACTAGCTTTTTCTTTAGAAATTACATAATTTACAAATCTGTTAATTATTTCTGGTCTATCAATATTATAATTATGATCAATATTATTATTGTTTTCATCTTCTAAATTTTCTAATAAAAGATAATAAAGAGAAATAGATGGTCTTTTAGACCAATACTTTTCTTCTAAAGATCCATCTTCTTTATTACAAATATCATGGTATTTTAAAACTTCTCTTTTTAAATTTTTAAATTGAAAGGATACTGCTGTAGAAATTACTTCTAAATGATTATGATTTATATTCTTAAGGGGGTATCTCTTAATCATGTAATTATCTACTTCTGATTCATAACCTTCATTAATCCAAATACTATTAATAATTTGATCTAAAGTAAATCTAGAAGATGAATCAGGTTGTAACATATTTCCTATTAAATATTTAACTTCTTCTGAAATATTACTTTTATATTCAAATTTACCTTCTTTAATTTTCTCTTGTAAACTTACTACATCTTTATCATCAAAAGGTACACAACCATTTAAAATTACATAAAGAATAACACCAAGACTCCAAATGTCTATTTCTGGACCACAATAACGATTTCCTAAGAGAAGTTCAGGAGCAGCAAAATACAAACTACCACAAAAAGTATTTAAAAGGAGTTTGTTATCATAAAAATTTGAAAGTCCAAAATCAATTAGTTTTATATTCCCGAATTCATCTACTAAAACATTTTCTATTTTTAAATCCCTATGAACTATAGCATTTTTATGAATGTAATCTATTGCTGATATTAATTGTCTAAAATATCTCCTGGCTTCCTTCTCATCTAATTCACCATCATTAACAATAACTTCATATAATTGTTTACCACGAACATACTCAAAAATTAAAAAGAAGTAGGAATTTGAATAGAAAAAATCTTTAAGTCGGACTATGTACGGGTGATTTAAAAGGGAAGACATAATGACTTCCCTATAAATTCTAATAGAAGATTTATTATCATCATTATCATTATTATTTTTACGATGAACAATCTTAATAGCCACTTTCTCATTATTATGAACATTTATTCCTAAAACAACTTTACTACTACTTCCTGTTCCTAGGGTCCTTATAATTTTAAAATACTTAAAGTGTTTATCTTCAATGTACTCGTGGTCTTCTACTCTTCCATTACTATTTTCGGATTGAGATGAAATAGAAGTAAAAGCAGACTCCAGGTCTTCGTACTTATTTTTTAAAATCATGAATTCGGAATTTTACGAATATTTAAACAACCAATATCACCATTTAATATTTTCTTAACTGCGGATAGGTATTTTTTAACTGATAATTGGTTGCATCAAAAATTGTTTATCAACGTGAAGTCAGGTAGGGGGATGGGGAGAGAATAGATGTCTTGGGTTAATAAACTAACTGTCTTTCATAATGCTAAATATTTTCTTGTAAAAAAATGTTTGAATTTTAAAAATGTAGGACAAAAGAAGTGTAGACCTAGTGGAAATCCTTTAAGAAGAAGGGCAGCTAGTAAATAAAGGTTCTGAATTGATAATAAATCCTCCTTTTACCTGATTATAAAGTTAATTAAATGTCAAACCTCGACTATAAATAGTCATATTTTATATGTAACACCCTTATGTTCACTATTGTCAACATTAAATTCTTAATTCTTGTGGTTCTTTTGTAGCAAAGTTCATTTTTATATTTTCTTAATAAAATTCTCAGAATTGTATTAAGTTTGACCTATAAGAATCCATTAAAAAAATCTACAAAATTTTGTTTTAAAATTTCCTTCTATTCTCATTTAATTTTTCCCTCCTTTTCCTATTTAAACATTTTAATTTTTACCCCCTAAAACCAGTTTCTCACTCCTCTTTTATAAGAACGAGTTTCATGCCCTGATGACATTTTCTTATAATTTTTGAAACACTAAAAAATAATAAAAAGTAATTACAAAAACAACACAAATGAAACTGTTCTTGTGTTTTAAAATCATAGTATGTTCACTCTCTGTT
>DWJA01000024.1:0-17032 GCA_018248675.1 Gesta gesta | reverse complement strand
ACCTATAATTTTTTGAAGGTTTCAAAGCTATGTATATTTGCTTACTTTATACTAGACTGCCGTACACCAATTAAATTGCTCGTTAAAAAAAATGAAAGATTTTTTTACAAAGTTTAGTAGCTACTTAAAAACAACTCTTTTCTATACAAATTAAATATAATCGAGAAGAGTATAATATTCAAGAAACACCTTTACATAAAAAAAATTATAATGCTTTTTGATCAATTAAATTTTTTTTCAGCTATTGATGTAACTTTAAACCTCTTTTGAGGAACAACTAACTTCACGTTTAATTATAGAGAAATTATTAAAAATTAAATTTTTTGATATTTAAAATTTTTTAAATACTTTGCTATTTAAGCTTTTTTATTCAAAAATTAAATTACAAAAAATAATTCTTATCAACCGTGTTTGGAAATTATAAAATAAAATTTTATTTCTAGTTTTTAATCTGCGGAAATCTTAAAAATTTGTTCAAATTGAAAAGATTACACGCACCACTTGTCTCAATCGATAACATTAATGCCTACATTACAATTGCGGTTTTTTTTACGATGACTAAGTTGATTTTACATCGAAAAAAGAGACGCCTTAATATGAGAACGAATAAGCTGCAGCGCTTAAACGACAATTTTGTAATGACAATCTTTAGTTTCATTAATTGTTCAATTCGATTCTGATTAACCTGGAGCTTCCTAAGATTTAAGATTTTTAATAATACTGGTAAAGATTAAAAAAAAAAGTATACACGTGACAATTGTCTAAAACCTACTTATGTTGTTTTATATCAAACAATTAGTCTATAAATACATTTATTTGCTATTTTACATGGTTTTTTTCAAGGAGTTTAACTGAAAGATAAAAAAAGGCAATTGATTAAAAATTAAACGATTTATTTGAGATGCAAGGTAAAGTTCCTAAATCAAGTTTATTGTTGGAATAAACTTCAGTCTAATTGTTGAGCATTTTTATTCTTCTATAATACCACTTTTCAGTTTTTTTTAGAAGTACATCTTATTGATTCATTAAAAAAGTTAATCGTAATAATGCAACACTATCTATTAAAAATCATTCGTACCCCAGGTTATTTATCGTATAGAAAACATATGATCAAATGTAACGCGTAGTTTCAGATAACGTTCGTTTACAAAATAAAAATAGTGTTTTTTTTAATTTTTTAGCCCCTTACAAAACTAAAAGTCATTTAAAGAAGCTAAATTTTTTCACATTAAAAATATAATGTTTTAACGGCCTACAAAAAAGTTAAACCAACTGTATTTAAAAAGTTTTTTCGTTTTTTGTTGTATACAATCTCATTTTTATTATAGAATATTTTTTTGACTGATTTTATTGTCCGCAAAATTCAGAAAACAATTTTTTTTTGTATCTGCAACAAAATGATACACAAGGTCGATTATGGCCATGTTTAGTCATTTTTACTTTAAATTTCTTGTTTCGACCAATTTTTTGTCATAAATAAAACCAGAAAATATAATTATACGTATTCAACAAAAAGCAGGTTAAGTCTGAAAAACCTCAAAAGTATGACATTTTAGCTGATTATTTATATCAACACTACAGTTTTAAAACGACCTCCATTCCTTATGTACTTATTTGGTATGGTGTAGTGACTAAATTCCACGTGTTTTTTAGAAGGAGGCTTGCTCGAGATATATAACCAAGTTGAGGATTACATCAAGTTTCTTGTCTTGAAAAGCCACTTAAAAGCATTTATTTAGCCTTAGGAAGAAATGGAACTCTATAAGAGTTCCCCTGTGTGCTGATAGAGTTGCATGCTTGGCTACTTATATCGTCAAAACGGAGTCAGCACACTTTCTAAAAATATAATAAAGACTAAAAATGTTAGCTTGAAATAAATATTTCTTAAACAATTAAATCTTTAAAACATTTAAGTTCACATTGGAACAATTTAACGTATATTAAATCTTTTAATTTTCTCCTTAACAACATCCTAGCGACTTAAAAAATCTTTTAAAGTAGATGTTTTTGAATGTGCAATTCTAAAATATACATCTTTGAGATGAAAACTTTGATCAAAGATTTGATAACCGTTTTAACTACCCCCATCTTTTTGATAAAAATATCAAAATCTTCCTTTTTATTTAAAATGGATTGAAAGAAGATAAAAGATGGTAAAAACGACTTCCATAACGTTTGAACAGTTTTATCTGTGTTTTTCAACAAACAATTTCTCGTAGATACGGTTTGAAAGAATGCAGTTTATGCATAGAACCCCTTTCTTAAAATAAAATGCTATTTTATAAAGCATCAAAATAATTAAAACCTACTTAAGATGGTTTAAAAATTTTTCATAATTTTTAAATTCTCTAATAGTACAAATCTATTGCTATTTGTAACTTTAAAATACTTCAATACTAATAAAAACTTTTACAAAATACACAAAAAATCTTATTTATTTGGGTTTGTCTCTTCAGGGACTAAACTAAGCCTTTTTCTTGTGATACCGAGAGACTTTAACTTTCTACACATAGTGGATACAGATTTTCGGATCCCTGTTCTTTGAAAAAATTGCTCCGAAATCTCAGTTAAGGTCAGATCATTTCGAGTAGCGACAATATTTCTAATAACTTCTTCATCTTCATGGACCATTCTACGAGACTGGGCATTAGCTTGGTTATAATTAAAATAAGAAACACGAGGGGATGTGGGTACATGCCTGATAATGGCAGAAACAGACTTGCGGTTAAGATCGACAATCTCTGATATCTCCTTTATTGACATGTTTTCGTCTTCTGATAATCTAAGTATGTGCTGCCTAAGTTCTTCAGTTACGGTTTTTCTCTTTTTCCTGGCCATTTTGTGGGGTAAAAAGGAAAAATTTTTTATGTGAATATAGAAAATTTAGGAGGGAAAAATAAAAAAAAAATATATTGATAGAGATTAAATCACATCTAATTTTTCCGAAAGAAATATTTGACACCTAGTTCTTAAAACCATCATAAAAAAAAATATTTGAAATCGAACTTTACAAAAATTCTAAAGTCAAAAAAAATCTAACGCCAAAAAGAACATTTTACTGAAAAAATAAATTCTAAAATTGAGACACTTCATATTTTTATGGTTTTTTCGAATATAAGCAAAAGGCCAATGAATATAGTAAAACCAAAAACATTTGTGAATTTTAATCTTTACATAAAAAAAAATTTTAAAAAAGGCAGAATAAATCATCAAACTTTGACCTTTAAAAAAATCTTAGATCACGGTTTTGTTTTATAAGACTTTGTTATATTAGAGTTTTTATGGTTTAAAATACTTGCCAATGTCTTCCTAGATTAAAAAAAATAATCAACATTCAGATCTAATAAAAAGAACATTAAGTAACTGCAATTTTTTTAAAAATGGCAGCTTTTTTATCGCCACGATTTTTTTAAAAAAATTATGGTTCCTAGATTTAAAAATAGAACATATCATTTTAGAAACACGAAGAAATATATGAGAAATATAATTATTATAAAACATCTATTCTATGACTTACATCTTCATAAAAACTAATAAGCGATTTTGAATAAGGATGTTTTTTGAAGATTAATTAAAAGACTTTGGATTTTTTCGCCATCATTGTGCTATAAAGATAGTAAGATCTTTACATAAAGCTGCGCTTACAATGCAATTATATATTTTTTGTAATTTAACCTTCGCGCCAATTTTTCAAATGACATTTATTTGAATTGATAAATTGTCCAAAAAACATGGAAGTCATGAGAAATAAAATGATATTTAGTATAGGCAATATATTATTTTTACTTGCTGTAAATTTTGTCAATGTTTTGCGTAAAGTCTAGTATCATGCACGTTTTTGAAATGTTATAATCTTATTTACAGGCCATTTAATGAATTTAAATGTTAGGTTACAGAATGTTTTTTATGAAAAATTTTTTTAACTTCATTGTCAAATTTTAAGAAATTAATTAAAAAAGTGAATTATTGTCTTAAAAAACGATCATTCATTAATATTGTGGCCTTAATTAAATTTTGTTAAAAAATAATACCATATCAACGTAAAAGTTTTAAATGATGATAATTTTAGAATTTTAAGTTCTTTTGAGTTTATGACTTAAATTTTTATCAAAAAAACAATGACAATGTTTTTGTTGATTTGAGATCTTTTTAAGTGTTCTATGAAAAAAAACAAGTATTACTTGTTTTAGCTGTTTTATGAAAAATACATCAAAAATTTATATTTTAAAAAATTAATGTTTGAACAATAACAATTGCCCAATTAAACAGCATAAAATTTTAGAATGAATAATTTTTAAAACTTTTTATTTTAATTTAAAAAAACTTGAAATTTGACGTTTAAAAAGATTTATTTCGTAAATAAAGCAGCATTTTTTCTCTTATAATGATACAAATAGATATAACAAAATGGTAACACCATTCCTTGTATTTATTTAATGTGGCATGTTATTCGAAATAACGAAAAATATAAACAGCCTTTTAAAATGTATAAAAATCCATTTACTTCATTACAACCATAAGAACAAGACATAATCATAAAAACTTAATAAATGAAAGTTAAAAACACATAATATAATGCATATTAAAATATTTATTTTAGATTTTATTATATTATTTGTACATATAGAATACACCAAGTAATTTTTTTATGCAATTTCAGTAAATATTTGATCTAGATTTTTTAAAAATACAGCAATTGTTTTTGATTAAAACATCTTCGAATGTTTTTTTATCAAATTAGTTGTTTTAAACATATAGAGTAGATTTTCTTTGACAGATCAAAATTAAAAATATTTTATTTAATTAAACAAGTTTAGTGATGGCAAAACCAAAAAAAAAGTCAGACAATCTTAAAACATTAAATAATGGTCTGCCAAGCCCAAATTTATAAAAAACATTGTAACATGTGATCAGGACAAAAAAACATATAAGATATGTTTAATCATGAAATTATTCATTTTAGAAACGTTCGGAGCTATAAAGATCTAAACTTATAAAGTATGCATAAACTGTTTACTTTTTACATTTACTTTTTATCTTTTGATATTTCATTAAATTTCAAAGCTTTTTGCTTATTATATTTGGTAAATATTATAGATTTTGAACCAAAAAAAAACATTATAAAAGGTTAAGATAAATGAAAAAAATATAAACTGCAATTAAATAAAGGCTGTAAGATATGACAAATGTATTAGAAAAAGACATTTAACTCTTATTAGCGAATTCAAAAAAAAGAATTTACGTCAAAAAAATCAATTTCACCCTCAGTTGAGTTATTTAATTAAATTATAAAAAAAAATATAAATGAATGATTTTATAAATGAAACAATTAAAGCATTTTGATTTCTATATTTCAAGCATAAGTGAAATAATTTTTAACATTTATGATGTATATAATGAGTTTTACTGACGAAAACATTTTTCAAATGAATGCAAACATTAATATTACCTTAAAGATAAAAAAAATATCCGGTAATTAAAAAAAAAGAAAAAAATTTTGTACGAAGTAAATTAAAAGATTATAAAATATTTATTAAAAGGTATAAAAATTTGTACGTACGCATTAATGAAACATATATTTACATACATTGATTAAACGATTACGTGTATGATTTTTCATATACTGCTACCTTCTATATAGACTAAACACAGTTGCCTGCAAATATTATTTTATATAATCAGATTATTATAAAGCGCAAATATATACAAAGCCACGAATTTGCTCGAACACACAAAAATTCATATTTAGTTTATCACTTAAAAGATTGTATAAAACCTTTCAAATAAGTATGGCAAAATAGAATGAAAAATCAAAATGTGGCGTGTATGCCAATCATTCTTGCAAGGCTAAAATTTAAATGTGATGTTTACAAAAGGATATTTATACATTATGTCACAGATGAACAATCTGGGTTCAGCAAAATAAAATACCGCCGGACATTTAAGAGATTTAATTATTTTGTGCATGCGTTTTAATGATAACACAAAATGTATAACTATTACGCATGATATTTAAAATCTTACTTTATAGAACTTGTAGCGCATTTGGCCAAATAATTAATTCTTCGTAGTTTTAATTTCTACCTCACAAATAGGAAAGGCATGTTAAATTTTATGGCCAAATAGGTAGAAACGCTAATTAAAATATGGCGTAAGTTTGTAAGCTGTTTTATAATGTTTAATTTAATAAAATGAATGTGTATTACTTAAAAGCACATCTAAGCATATGTCCAAAGCAAAGTGCTAAAAATTTTCTTAAAAGTTTATTGATGGAATCTCACAGAGAAGATGCTTATGTTAATATTGTCCGAAAATGATTTTAAAACCTAAAATATAATATTTTAATTTTTTTAACAGTTTTCGTACAAGCTTTAAATTAAAAAAAACCGAAGACTTAAAAGAAAAAATACTTAAAATAAATGATTTAATTGTAAAGCTGGTCTTATACATTATCTTAATATGGTTACAGTAAGAATTCCATATTATTTTTTCTCCAGGCTTAGTGCTTGGCAATCTTCTTCCCCTTTCCCATAAATTCTTCAAGGTATCTACATCTACTGAAATCGAGGAAGCTACTTTTCAGTGTTGTTTTAGGCCAAAGACTTAATGTATGCCTTTATTCTGTTCAAGATTTTAAGGCTCCTCTATATTTTTATGAGTATTAAGTCGCCCAATCCTCCTAAGCTAGCACATATAGGTTTTTCACTTTAAATTTATATGTCTCTGCAAGTTCATTCGCTAGTCGGTGTAAGCATCTTTTTTTGATTGGAGGGCCAAATTTCGATTTTAACGTCAAATTACTCTACATAAAATTGATTGCAGAACAATTTTTGTAGAATACTAGACATCAAATTCGCAAACACTTTTCAAATAAATTAAGTTAATTTGTTTTAAAACTAACCTAATATATCAACATCTCTTTACGTTTTGTTTTTTCTCATTTAAATGTAAAGAATTTTATTAGAATATATTTATTTAGTAATTTCTTTCCTTTTACACACAAGCCATCAGAGACGATTCAAGGTTTAGATTTAAGTTTTCCTTACTACACTCTGTTTCCTGATTAGACTCTAAGGATGCAATCACTTTGCGGAAATCCACCATTAGGATCTCTAGAATCCTCCTAAGAACTCACGATTGTATATAAGCCTAGATGTAATTAATTTGATTAAGGCATTTTCTGTATGTCCGGTGATAAGTCATCACTAACCCAGCCCACGTCATCAGTACGTGATTAGTCTTGTTGTGAACCCGCATAAAGCACCGTAATGGTTAGCTAAAAAATCAAATTTGTGTTTTTTTGTTCTATTTCAAGAGTTTTTAAATTGGTTCTGCTAGTTAAATCGCAGTGTCGGGCAACCTTCTTAAAACAACGGCGCACTATCTGAGTTTTTTGACATCGCGGAACCTCATTTTTTAATTTTTTTGCCATTGCGGCGCACTTGCTTAATTAAATTTAATTTTACTCATAGAAATTAGAAAAGATAATTCATATTTTCGCACAACTTAAATCTTATTAGCGTAATAATTAACGTTTTAAAAAATTTGTTGTTCAAACTTATTATTCAACCTAAATCATTACTTTTTACAATTTTTTTCCAAAAATGTTTTCGACGCCCCGAAAAATCTTACGGTGAACCATTTGCCTAATTTTGTAAGAGAAAAAATCTATTCTTCAAGTTTAAATATTTTTTTGACTTTATCAGATTTAACAGATGCTAAAGATAATATATTTTGGAAATTATCACGACTTTAGGGTTGTTTTTACAAATCTTAATCAATTTTGACTTTTGGATTTTTCTCATTATATTCTAAGAAAAATGGAAAAGATAGCCGTAAAATACAGCATGAAGATGGCTTTTTTTAGAGGCATTTCGTGGCGCAATTTCATAATCTAAGATAACAGTTTCAGGAATAAAATTGGGTGCTTTTTGTCTAATGAAGTCGCATATTTTTGAGTATGCAACTTCGTTTTTAGAATTCATCAAAACATAAACCAATGGAATATATGCGCCATTCAGGAAAATCCAACGTATATAATTGCTTGAACCTATTTGGACAAGACTTGAAAATTTCATCTATAAGAAGAACCTTACCTCTTTGTAAATGAAAAAGATTTTCATCTGTACAAAAAAAAACAACAATCCTATTAGGATCGTCAATGCCACTATCAAGCTGAAAAATACTTCACCAAATGACAAATTACGAATAGACATCGGTATGTCGCTTTGTGGTGTTATATAGTTGCTTTATGTCTGGCGGCTTTTAGTCTGTTAGTGATTTGATTGAAGGTATTTTAAATAACACAAAAATTTAAAAGTCATCGTAGGAATTATGAATTTTATCTCTTTTCAAATAGAAGTTTCTTCATCTCATTTATACAAATATTGAACGCTGAACATAACTTTTTTTTTGAAATCAGGTCAATTGTTATGTTCAGTGATGTTTAACAATGCTTTATTTTTTGCTGTGCACATGTGGGACGTGAAACCATGCCTAAACCTTCAGACATTATTTTCAATTCCTTCCTTTATCAAATTATAGGAATGGCTTTGAAATAAAATTTTCGGGTTTCCTCTTTTTGAAACAATTTTGGAAATTTCATTAAGTTTGAACACTGGCATAAAGGCAATTTTTCCTAAACAGAAACTATGAGAGGTCAGTGATGGCGGTTTTAATAGAACGGCGTACTTATATTATAATATAATGAAAATTTAAACAAGTACAACTGGCTCACGCCTCCAGCTTGCCATTTTTGGAAGTTTTTTTTAAAAAACAAATATGTTACTAAAACAGCAATTAATACGCTTAAAAAATAATTGAAATCAAATTTGAGAGTCAGCATCCTTAAAAAAATTTTGCCTGTATTAATGCTATAATTATTATTTTAAATATATTTAAGGGTTTGAAATTGTTGCTGAAGTACAAAAAAAAAACATTAAGATGACTTTTTTAAATTCTAATTTTTTTTTGCTAAGTTTTTCTGTAAGAATTTCTATTTCTGGTTCAAACTATGTATTTTATAAAAGCAAACAAGCTGCACTAACTTCCTCTGTAAGACGATTTCGTTTGTTTGATTTAATGATTTTATATCAGAAAATAATGTTTTACAAAAAAATGTTCATGAGAAACTGTTTATTGCTGCATTTGCTACTATTTTGTAGTTATTATAAAATCAGGCAATCTATTCCACTTTTTAACTATTTTCAGATTTATAACTGTCCTCTCTTTGCTTCTTAATCTATCTATTTCCATTTCTTCGATTTTCGATCTAAATTCAAAAAACTCGGATCAAAATACTGTCTTTAAAATCGCTTAATTGTATTTCATAATCTTCAAGTTTACGCTAAATAAATTCAAATAAGCTTTAATTAATTAAAACTACTTACGTCTGGATATTTAATTGATCTTAGTGTTTTCTTTAATCTTCTAAATTGATTATTCTTTAGTTAATGCGAAATATTAATGATTCAAATATAAATCCATACAAGTTTAGGATTTTTTTCTTGCAATCTTTTAATTTCTCTAAATATTCTCTTAACCGAGAAAATATCTGAAGCATTTGTATTCAACGTTATGTTATACAATTCCAAGTTTACATTCAAATTATTTGATATATCAAAAAATCACACCAATATTTTTTCCAAAACTCTGTAGTTTTAAATTAAAACATTCATATGAATTAAGATATCTGTAAAAAAACAGTAAATTTCTAATCCATATATGATTTCTGGTCTTTAATACGTTTCCTAAATGCTTTCTACATAAACAAATAGTTATCTTTTTTTAGCGCTCGACAGACCTTTTTAATAATCTTTCTCAGCTCAACCATCGTATGTATTATATTATTGAACATTAAGTGCTCATTGTAAGTATATTCGACATTAGAGAACAATGCAGAAAATTCTCGCTTGTTTAGAGGTCGTGCAGCGATAAAATTGATAATTTTAGTTGCTGTTTCCAAAATATGACCAAATTCTGTTAATCAGATTTAGAACAAAGTACATCCTGGTGGATAATACAGTAAAACGAAATTATCGAATGTTTGTTTTTATCCCTAAACAACTTCGTAAATCTAATTTTAATGTCTACCATTCGGTGTGATTGAAACTATCTGAAACGAAAATCGGATTTTCGTCCCCGTTCTAGGTGGAACGTGAAATTTTAGTTGTGAAAAAAAATGAAAAGGAAAAAAACTAATGGCGTAAAAATTCAATTTGGGACAGAGCCAATAGAAAATTAATGTTATTGACGTAAGATAATCTAGGGGCACAATGTTTTTAGTATTTAAAACTATTTCTTTCAATAACTTTTCTCTCTTTATTTATGAAGATGCAGAATAAGACTCGTTTGTAGATGCAGATGTTAAAGAAGATATAGAGATGAAATCTTATGCTGCCCGAATCAATTTTCTTATTAACTCATGTTCTTTAAGAAGTTCTTCTCCAAATAATCCGAAATCGGGTGAAGCTTTTGGAAATAATTTATTCAATGCCCCATGAAATCTTAAAAGACGATTTGTCGTTTCTTGGCGTGTCGTTTACAACTCTATGATAAACATTCTAAAACAAATATCGTTAAGAGATCAATTTACATATTTTTTTAAAAAATATTCTAATAGTCCTTCAAATACAGCGTAATTAGGTAGTTGAATTATTTTTTATTCAAAAATTGTGTAATATTCAATAACCCTTTCGGGTTTTACAAATAATAATGCCAAAAGATTTTACACATATTTTCTAAAAGAATCTTTATTATTATATGCTGTAACCTAGTTTAAAGCTTGTATTTACTGCCACACATTTTGACAAAAATCAAAAAGACGGCCATATAAATAAATTCCAGAAAACTTTTTTTGTAAAGCCTTCCTGGGTGCCATTTCAAAATCTAAAATAATTCCCATGGGATTAAATCTTGGCACTTTGGTAATTATATAGTCACATATTTTTAGGTATCCTTTTTCATTTTTTGTGGCCATTAAAATGAACATTAAAGGTATATTTTTCCCTTTAAGATTGGTCACAAGGGTGTATAATTGTAAAAACGCATTTGGACAGGATTTAAATGTTCCATCCATTAAAATTACCTTGCTTTTCTCTAGATAAATAAGGTTTTCATCTGCGCAAAATAGAATTATCCTATTTCATCCGCGATTCCAGACTCATATTGTAAAAAAACTTCTTTCGTGGTAAATTACGCATTGAAGTGGGGATATCTGATGCCTCAGAAGAAAATATCAGGAGTTTGGCCTTCCTGAACCTTTTTTTTTATCTGTGAGCAATTCCACAAACGGAGTATTTGCTAATTCCAGCCGAGAGAACGTACTGATAGTCCTGTGTATAAGATTAAGGACGTCTCGAAAGTTTCTGCTTTTACTTCATCCTTTTTAGTCCGAACATAATTTAATTTTTCTAAATTAAAACAATGATTACGTTCGTTGAAGGAAATTATTGCCAGATCCTTCGATGTGTGAAAAGGTGCTATACATTGGGCGAACCTACATCTCCATGTTATCTTATCATTTTTTCTTTTCTATAGTTATAGGCAGATCCTTTATAGAAAGGTTTTGCTTGCCCCTAATAGAAAAAATTTTTACTATTTCTTTATGGTTTAATTTTTCAATGGGATATTTTTCAAGCCCTAAAAACGGGCTCAATAATCTATTATTTTTGTCCATCATCTGATGTGATTGAAACTATCTTTGAAACATCTACATTTTAATCATCGAATGGCTCGGTTACAATTCTCCATATTTCAAACCGGTGGTCTTTAAAGGTAGGATTGCCAACTTTGCAAGCTCTTCTCTCATTGTTTGCCCATCGGAATATCTCGCTGTTACGGCCAAGCGAGCATTTGATGTGGCATCAGTCGTTTCGTTGAGAGAAATAGAGTAGTATTTACAGGGAAACAAATTGACATTCAATTGTCGACTAGCGTTTTTGCTCATTTCTATTATTCTTTCGTTTATAGTGCTTCTAGACAAAGGCAAGTTTTCAATTCTTCTTATATGGTTGGCACAGTTGTTTATGTCTTGAAAAAAGTTTTGGTACACACTTGTAAATGTTTTTTAATTAATTCACTATCACTTAGCAGTCTCACCCTTGAGCTTCGACTTTGCTATTATATAACTTGTCAGGTTAATATTCTTAAACACCTTAAAATAACAGTAAAGTGTAAAATCTTCGTTCTTAAATTTTTTAAGTCGATTAAAATGTGTCCATTTTTTTTAAAACTTTTAAGTGCTAAACTTTTATGTATATTTTAAAGTGTCTTTTAATGTTATAAAACCTGGAAACTACAAAATCATTTCAAAGGTTAGATAAAACTTTTCATTGTATTCTATGACACCAAATCTTTTGTCCAAATCTTCTGAGATTGGCATTTGCTTTTTTCAACATTCAATTGTGACTTGTATTCTCATAATTTTGATTATTCATTGTGAGCGGCTGAAAAAAAATATAGAAATAAAACAAGGAGAAACTATTTTTAAGGAGAGAAAAACAATCTAAGATGAGACATCGTAATTATTATGTTGATATTCTTAAAGCATTTTTTCGTTAAGGTTTTACATAAAACAATTTTTTTCAGAAGCATTTTAATTATTTTAAAAGCTAAAAGATCCAAACTTTCAAGTAAAATATGACTAATAAAATCAAATATGTTTTTTTTTTCGTATAAAATACCTAACAAAGTAGCAAAAAATATTATCATACAAATATTTTTACTTATAATAAAAAATTTTGCGCAAAAGTCTAAATATAAAAAACAAAAGTTACAGAATAATGTAGAAAAAATACAAGGGATTATAGAAGTTTTACTTCGCCTTTTAATTTCATTAAAGGCGTTTCAAATTTTTAAAAATTAAAAAAAATGCAAAGGTGGATTACCGAAAATCTCTAGCTGATCAATACTGACTTGGGAGTCGAGGATTTGTCATCATTGTTCTAACCTTTTCGAAAATAAGAAAAAACCTTAATTCAGAGTTTCTCAACCGTTTTAGGTCCACGCCCCACTTTAAAGATTTAAAAAATCACACCTCTCTGGCAAATTTTCATATAAAAATGATTTTTGTTCATATTTAAAGAAATAATTTTGTAGCTGTAGTTATCTTTCATATCACAATTCTGGGTTTGCTGACTATAATGTAAAACGAAATGACAATAAAACAATTAAAAATTTTTATAACCAACTGGGATCCTTGTGGTTGATGTTAAGCCCATAAACGTTTTACATAAGGCTTCATTCCAGTCAATTTAAAGCGTAAATGCCTCTTAGTGTTACATCCAAACGATTTCTTTTCTTTATCAATAAATCGTTTACGCCACTAAACCCGCATCCTGCAAAATAAGAGGGAGGAAGTGGTAGAAGGTGTTTTTTAGCAAATATTGTTAAATATGGATATTTATGGAATGTTTCCTAAAAAAGTCATGCCATTGCTTTTTTGATATTGAATAATACTTTTATATACTCATCATTTTGAAGCTTTGTAAGCTCTTGTTGATACTGTGGATTTTCGATATTAACTATATCCGCATAAATTGGTTGCAACATCTAATTTGAAATTCTAAATTTTTTAATCAGAAAATCTTTCTTTTAATTCAAAAATCAAAAGGCTCAAATGATTTAAAATTTCATCTAAAATTGTTTCATCTATCTCACATTTTGCGAGCTGATAAAATTGAGAAATTGTTTTTTGTTGATAATTATGTCGGTATAGCTTCAAATTAGCTAGGAATCGACATTTTAGTCTTGGCATTAACTAGGGTTTTATTTTGACCCCGCAATTGTTTATTCAGATGATTAAATTTTTCGAAAACATCTGCCAAATAATAAATTGCATAGGCTTTAGATTTAGGAAGGGATAAAATTCTAGAAACATTTTTAAACAATTTCCTTTAGAAAGCCATCGTACTTCTGTGTGAAGTAAAATCCTGATATACTCTTCTTTTGGTCCTTGCAAAACAACTTGAAAGCCTTTCTGATTTAGCGCTGCTTTTTATTAAATTGATGCATTTAACTATCGCATTAAAAACTTCATGTAAAATGGGGGCCGTATTTTTTGCGACAAGGTTTTTTTTGTGAATAACGCAATGCACGATTTTCATATCAGGATTCTCATCTAATTAAATTTAAACGACCAAGCTTTTCCCCTATCATATTGAGAGCCACATCGGCAGCACAAGACGTAATATTATTGATTGGAATTGACACATCATCTAAAAATTCTTTAAATAAATTATAAATATCTTTTGACGTTATCTGACCATTTTGAACCCTAATTGGGAATAGGAACCCGAATAAAAAAAATTTGATAAATAAAATAAAAGTGTTAGTTTGAAAAGGCTTAGAAGATAGTTATAACGTTGGTTTTTTTTTGGTATTTGATGAGCTCATATAAACTGTAGGAGATATTCATAATGCTTATCTTTTTTTTACTCCTTTTCTTGATCGTATATCTCACTTTGAAAATAACCAACAACCTTCAATATGCTGTGTATGGGTATCTGGGTCATTCGGGTTCACAAATTTAGAAATATTATTCACAGTTCGATGATCCATATCTGTGATTTGCCTCAATGCAGTATCATACGCTCTCCATTGATCAGTGATCACAATCGATCCAGGCAGCACATTGTCTTGTCTACCTGAAGGAGCATAGCAGTATTTATATATTGATTGGCTATAGGAACAAGAAAGGCTTTTTTGGTGCCTCTTTCTATTCCTCCTACATACCGTTGACCAGTGGTATGATTGCCTCGATTATACCTGGCGCGGGAGAAAAGACTTTCGTCAATCTCTACGACTTTTGGGATGCAGAACTCATCACGACTTCATAATCTCTGACTATTAATTGGTACTTCCTCAATAATGCGATCTTTACAAAGCCAACCGTGTATAACGCGGTTTTTGTCTATTGCGAGATCATTTGCAATATCAAGGAAGAAAACCAGATTAACATACTGCAGTAAAATATTACCATAAGGCCCATATGTAAGACATAATTGGTTATTTTTATATAAGTAGTGGTTTACAACGTCAATCAATTTGTTCGAGAAATAAAGGGATTAAACACTAATCCTTACGCCTATTGGTACGCGTACTACTAAAAGCTATAATTACAATTGTCCTTTTAAACCATAGACAAATAAACAGTTACTCGCCAAATCCATTGTATACAACTGCATATTTAATTAAGCATAACTCACACTCGACCCTTTCTACCGGGTTTTTCCGTGTAAGAGATCCACCCCCAAAAGTAAAATTTTTCGACTTTTTGGTAAAATCCCAATATAGGCCGCCATTGAAAAATATAGTCGCCATAAATTTTTAAAAAAAAATAAAAAAAGAGACAGAAAGTTTAATTAAAAAAACAGGAGAAAAATTAATTAAATATAAAATTTTAAACCTAAAATAAAAATAAAAACTTTATTGATCATTAAGCATGTCAGATAATATTAATATTAGCTTATTCAGATGAGTATTTCTTGGAATTTTTTTTAAAGAGAATTAATATAAATAACCTTCTAAATTGCCTCTCAACCACCAGCCTGTATTTTTTCGCTTCCTTAGGGTGCATCCAACAGTTCTCAATATTTTGTGTATACATCAAAGAATTATTTGAGATACAAAGTTAAAGAATGGTTAACTGTAAGATGATAAAAAGTATGATCTTTAGTTAGAATCCTATATGAAGACCAACATTCAACAATTATAATAGTTCCAGGAAAACAATTTTTGTGAATAATAGGCAGCAGTGTTGCAGCTGTTTTATTTGGGACAGAAAACATAGCACATTTTCTAGACCTCCGCTCCACCACGCCAACCACCAGTTGGCCTCGGTATCCTTATGCGGTTGTATTTTTTTCTAAAAAAAGAGATTCATCAATCTCCACGATCTTAGAACATCCATTATCATCATACCCGTCTAACATTTCTCTATTTCCTATTAGATAATCTTGTATGGCTATTCGTAAATCGAAATTCCAAGCTGATGATGTGTTCTTATTGATGTCCGTTGCATAAGCTATATCAACCTGAAGGCCATTTCGACACCACATTAACATAAACTTTAAGTATCTTGTCATTGATACTCTTACTGATTCAAAAATTGAATTGTTACGTAAACTAACTTCTTTTCTGCAAGGTGTCATGCACTTCCAAATATATCCATCAACTGTTCTCTTTTTTTGTGTAAGTTGCATCTGGCAATTGCAATCTAGGCAGCTTAGAGTATTTTTGATTAATACTAAACGGGCAAAAAAAATATATTTCTCCTAGTTCATGGCTTCTTAATTGTCGATTTAAAAAGGCATCGGAAAATATATTCTGTCTTATTTCGTCACTAGTATAGACGATCTCTGTAATTTCTGTGTGCATAAATTTTTTTAGGGGTATTTTGAAATTTTTTCCGTATATTTTTTAAAAAAAATTATGGCAACCTTTATTTTTTTGGGGGCTTATTGGGATTTTACCTACTTTTAAATAAAAATAAATACCCATAGAAGAGATCCACCCTTAAAAGAGACCCACCTATTGCCCATATAAGTATACAACAAAAATACGGTTTAAACAAACATAAATTTTTAATAAACGTTTGATTATCATGCAAATCTTCAAATAAATATTTCCAGTCTATCTTGTCTTCTTTAATTTTGTTGCAACTAAGAACATCTTAGAGCTTATTATTTAGTCTAAATGTATAATTTTCATCAAAGAAAGAATCTGTATCACACAATCTAAATGCTTTAGCAACCATGTTAGATGCTATGCTTGTTAATCCCTCTGTTATTGCATTCATAATGTACTCCCAGCTTGACCTTCATCTTTATCCTTTTTTATGTGAATTCTTAAGTCCATTTGCGCCTGCCAACCTTGCCATTTTATTTTTAGGTGGTTAGCTTTAACAAAGAAATAATTAAAAAATATAAATATAACTTCGAATATTTTATTTCCATAAAAAATCCATCCATGGAAGAGCCTAGGGTCCTTCTATGGGTGGATCTCTTACTCTGTGTGGTAATCAATTACCACA
>DWJA01000023.1:0-17054 GCA_018248675.1 Gesta gesta | reverse complement strand
CATCTGTACATTTAAAAAATACTAATTGATTTGGTATGTAAATGTTTAGTAAATGGACGATACATTGTGTTAACAGAATAATTGTTTATCGGTCTGTTAATACCTACTCGTATATTAGAAGATATTTGGTATACTTATTTAGTTATTAGCTTATAGCTTAGACCAACATATTGGATAGTTTTATTGAGATATTGTCCATGGAAAAAAGTAAAAGGATAAAAACATTAATTGCGATTTGTTAGAGCATTGCACAAATCTAATACAATTTATTCATGTTTTTTTTCCTTTCAACACGTTCTGAAGTCCACGCAGATGAAGTCGCGAGCATTAGCTAGTTAGTACATAGAACAAAAATACATAAAAAACCTTTGTTACCAGAGCCGGAGAAAACTAAAACTACTACTGAACAAACAATTATTTTTATTGTATGGATTAGAAGTGTCTTCCGTCGAATTGAATGACCTACAGTATCGCGGTATATTCGCCAATACGTTGCTTAGGTATATTTATTCGTTGCTAAGATTCAATTCGATTAGTGTTTAAACTTTTACCGCGGGTACTGGCTGCGTTTCCATCCACTTACGGACCGAACCCACGTCAATAGCGACAACTTACGACCGTTCGTTCAAAGTCAGGGCGAAGCGAGGGGACTCTCCGTTATCGGATTCGCATTTGCAAATTACGGTTAAAAGCAAGTATCTCTATAATGTATCAAGCTGAAAGGATTTCCTAAAGATCAGTGGTAATATCGGTGACTAGCGTACGTATACGAATACGGATACGTTGGTACTCTATGAAACTGCAACGCGGCTCAAACGAATACTCGAATGACCGTGCTCACTTACAGTTGGGACGTAACAATAGCGCGTTCGCTTTGTACCTAAATACCGTTGTGTTTGCGTACGTACTAGTGGGCACTCGAAACGCGAAACACAAAAGTGAGTTGTCAAAACTGGCCGGAGCTTTGTTTCAATGGTGGAGGCTCGCGGAACGATTAAATCGAACAAAAATCGACACCGACCGGTGCCGCCGCGGCCCGCGCCGATAACAAACAGAATTCAGTGAAAAACCACTCGCCGCGACCGAATCGATGACCGGGGCTCTATATCAACTTTATCGTGTAAATTCTAAATTGGTAAATATAAAAAATCAAAACAATTATTGTATCATCATTAAAACAAAAAATGGTAAATTCACAGTTAAACTACTTTTGCGATATAAAACAAAGATTTGATTAAACCCCCACGCTTTAATGTTATTTATAAAACCTCATCTGCGTCTTTATCTAATTTTTGAGGAAGATAAATTAAATAAAGAGAAAGCAAATAATTTACATATACAGCCGAATTTTCCTCTGTAATAATATCAATGACTCTTAAACTAACGTTAAATATTACGCAGGACATCCCCAATATTGCCTATGTGCAATTTTACATATACAATTGTTTTTTAATCAAAACGTTTATGATACATAAAAAACGATCAAGTTGATTATTCTAAGTGCAAACACGTGAATTTTTATATAAGTCAATCAGTTTATCAGGAGAATTGAGTATGGTCTAATGATAAAATTCAATTAAAAAACTTGGATAAAGACGACTAAAAGATAAAATGAACATTTATAAGACGTCAAAACAGAACTCAAAATACATGAGATTATATCATTGAAGAATTTAACGTTTCTATGTCGTAAATGTTTAAAAAAATGTTGCACAAGAATGCTAAAAACTCATCATTTTCTTTAAACACATTCATGCACGAATATAAAATCGCTTTTATGTCAAGTAAAAATTTATTTGTTTAATGATTTTTGATGTAACAAACACATTTAATGATTTTTAAGCATATAAGTAAAAACATATGTAAGTTTATTACCTCCCATTTTTTCCGAACAAACAACAATTTTAAATTAATTATAAATTCCATTTATTCCCTAGAAAAATGTCCCATTCTAAACAAATCATCTGTAAAGTCCTAATTGATTTTTCATTAAAATTTTTCTCTTCAAAAGCAATCTTCAATTTAATTTTCAATAAAATAACGGACTTGATATACTCACAAGTATTTGAAAAAATGTCAAGATTATTCGAAATATTTAGAAGAATTTTCGCCGTTGTCTTTGCCAATAAGTATATCGAGTATTCAGGCAGACCTCCATCTAAATATCGTTCAAGAATCCCATCAATATATCCATGGAAAGTATCTTTTATCTCGTCAATGCAGAATCTACGGCAAATTTTTTCATTCTTATTAATTAAATCAAAAATTAATCTTCGATAAACATTATCTAGCTCAGATAAGATATTAAATAGTTGTATATAAGAATGTTCATTTTCACAATTATTAGCCTCGTATTTATCACAGATCTCGTGAAATAAATCAAGATAATCTAAGCGTAAATCATCCTGCAAATACACTTCATTTAATTTTACAAAAAACTCGTTCTTTAAACTCCTTATTTTTTCTTCTTCAGACATCTCATCAAAATTTTCTTCGTCATTATGAGCAAGCTCAATCATATCATTTAATCTACAAAAGATTCTACCATCTTTCTCTTCAACAATAACAAATTTTTTGAGTAGATTGTCTTCATTTAGTATTTTCGTTATAATTTTGTATTGTTGAGATAAAAACGTATTAAAATTGATTTGGCAATAACTTAACTGACATTTACATTTTTTCTTATAACCACTATTAAAGAAATTTTGTAAAACTCGTTCAAATTTTTTATCATGTTTTATATTAGAAAATTGATAAAACAAACAAAAAGTATTGAGAAAATTTCCTAAAGGCGTATTGTACCCAAATGGTGGCCTGTATAAAAATTCATTGGAAAGTATTTCATCAGTTATATTAAAATCAAAATCACTAAAATCTTTTTTGTTATAAGAGAAATATAATTGAGTATTAGTACTTTGTGTGCCCTCCATCATACATTTTACGAAACACAAATAGTAAATACTATTTATAACGTTTATAATTGATCTACTTTTCATAAGGGCTAACTAATTTATTATTTTTTGTCAAATGAATTAACCTTTAAAAAATTATTAATAACAAACTTATTAACTTTTTTGGATAAATAAACAAAAAAACTGTAAAACAAAAGACTTTAAAAAAGATTGTTATGCCTTTTTCAGTTAAAGGAGTTTATAAGCACCCAATTAAATTCCAAAATGTTTTTAATTTTACTCAAAACTATAGAAGTGTTAGTGCTACTAGGAAAACTAATACAATGTAGCGAGATGAGATAACAACATTTAATCCACTAAAAATATATTATTTCATTGTTATAAAATAGCTTTTATTACATTTATCTCAGATGACAAATAATCCAAAATTTAAAATACTCACATTTATCTTATCTCCTCCTTTTCATCAAAGATAGTTTACTTGGCTCATCTTCTTCATCTTTAACTTCTTTACATTTTTCTTTTAATTTTCTACTTTTTTTCTTACATTCCTTCACAATCTCGGGATCATTAATTTCAGTCACCAAGTCGTAGCCCAAACCAACTCGTCTTGGCACAAAGTTTCTTTCGGTTTTACTGGTTGTAAATTTTGTAGTTTGTAGAAATTTTGTTAAGATCTCGTTTATCATATTAAAAATTAATAAGGGTTAACAAATTTATTTTCAAATAATCAAAACGTTTTATTTTTTTATACACGTGATAATTTTCTTAAGTCATTGGTACGATTTTATCAAGTTTTATTTTAAAACAAATTGTAAACAAAATTGACAGTTGAACTCTATTTAAGAAATCTCGTATTTTTTTTTTCGTCAAACTGAAACTTTCTAAAACACATCAGAATCACTAAGTTTCATCTTATATTTATAATTTAATTTACGTAAACAATAGATGCTTTGTTTTTTCTTTATAGTTAAGTGTATGACAGAGATTTATCCAGGAATAGAAGACGAAGTTTCTCTAGGACAGCACTTCCTTTCTTCTGAAGACCTCAATTCAGAGACACTGCCATTCGAAACCAAAGAAAGTTTCGATCCAAGAATTCAATTAAAGACGCCTAAAAACGCAACAAGATCCATTAGGTACGGGAAGATTAAAACTAATCCAGAGAATCTCGAGACTTTGATTCAAAACGAGATGCACGATATTAGCCCAGATCTTCATTACAAAATTTCTAAGAAGTTAGAGCAGAACACTGTAGATAGAAATAAGTTCAGAGATTTATTTTTAATTAAGAAACGAGTGATACAAGATGGTAAGAAGAGAATTATAAGTTTTAATATCAAAGAGAAAATTATTCCTAAGACAGCAGCAATAGAAGAAATCAATAAAGATTTTGGACTCCGGGCTATGCTTGCTGGAATTGTTTTTCTTCTCGCTGGACTTGTTTTTACAACAACAATGAAAATGTACCAAAGCATGATAAAAACAAAGTATGTAAGATTCGAGAAGAAAGGAGGAGAATCAGAAGTAATTAGGTAGAAATAAATTAATTTTAATTAAAAAAATAACCTGTACAATATTTTAATATTGACAAACATACATTTAAAGAAGTTTATTAAAATTTACGAGTATTTATGGTAAAGGTCTCGGCATTAAACTTGCCATATTGATGATCTGGATCTCCATAAAATTAAACATGTCTCCATGAAGGGCCGTTTATACGCCATGTGCAATTTACCACCAGAATATTTTTCCACGTAGAGCCATGAAGGCAAGAGATGCCCCTGTCTCTATAAAATTTTACATAGTCTCATGCGATCTGAGTATCCTAACCTCAAAACAAAATCAAAAATATACAAATACACATAACAAATTTACATTTATTTATTTGTAACTGTCGTCTCTTTTATAATCTTGTTCATTTTCTCTTCTTCTTGCTCCTTTTCTACGTACATATCCAACTTCTTTTGTGCATTCTCATTGTCAAATAAGACATTCTCAACAATTCCGTACATGTAAAAGAATAAGAGAAGTGTTAAACCAGTAAAAACCATATTTACGAAAAAGAACATTTTAAAGGAACTAGCCCGAACTTCAGCTGGTACATCCGCACTTTTCATTGAAGATTCCTTAAAAATAGGACGAACCATAAGACCAGCCAAGACAGAACCAAGAGCCGTAAAAGTTCCTTGATAAAGCATTTGAGAAGTAGCTTTAAGATGTGGAGGACAAAGACGAGTAGCTAATTGTACAGCAGAACAATGTGTTAAACCAAAGTTAAGACCTTTTAGTAATTCTAATGTGCATACAAAGAAATAAGCACGATCTGTATCGTATTGTAAAGCCCAATACCCACCAAACCGAACTAATTGAGCAACTTGAGCAAAGAACAAAGGCCAAAAGTACCCAAATTGATTAATAATATTAGAACTAGTAAAGAAAATGAAGACTTCTAAAAAGATCCCGAACATATTTGCCGTGGCTACTACGTTCGTATTAGCAAAGTTTATGGGTGCCGCAATAAACCCGGGCATCCAAGCGGGTAAATCAAAGGGTTGAATATCAAGAACTTCTTTCCAGTAAACAGTAAGAAAGATAGTCATTGATGCCCGAGTTAAACCATTTAGTAAAATTATTAAAAGGAAGAACATATAATCCCAATTCCCTAAAAGTTCTTTAAAACTGGCCCAAATATCATTTCTAGCGTGTTCTCTCCGTGCAGTCCCCCAATTTATGAGGGTGTAACATAGGAAAATCCCGAATCCAGCCACAAGAAGATTATAAACACGTAATCCATCAAAGTTATCAGGATCAGATTGAGATTTACCTTTAATTGAGAATTCTACAAGATAATTACTAACAGCATACCCAATCGTACCCCATAACCTTTGTCTTCCGTAAGTTTTAGTTCCTATATTCGGTATTCCGTTAAGATAATCCAAGATTGTTTTATCTAAAAGGGGCGGAATAACCAAATTAGAAGCAAGATACAAGAACATATTAATCCAGAAAGCCATTGGAAAAGTATCTGTGATAATAGGCAAATAGAATAATTGAAAGAAGATGGCAGCCAATACCATGGCTCCTATTAAAAACCATTTACTAGCCCCCCATTTATCATTAAGACTCCCGAAATAAATATTTGTAAAGAAAGTTGAACAGGACAAGACTCCCATTCCGAAACCCAAAGATTTATTATCAATTCCGAATTTATCTTTAGCAAATACACTCCTAAAAGTGTGAAGGGTATAGTAATGAAGAGTAATAAAGAAGAAGAGGAGTTTAGGAACTATAAGATATTTCTTATTGAGTGACTCGAGATTCATAAGGGGGGTCCTTTAGAAATTTTTATTTGTTTGTTTGTTGTGGTGTAGAAAAAAAAATTAAAGTGGGAAGATTATGGGGAATGTGGAAGGGAATGTGGAATGGGGAAGTAAAGATTAAAGGATCAAAGTTTTTTTAATATTAAAGTTTAATTTAATTCTATAAAATCTTAATTTAGCATGTAATTTAAATCTTAATAAATCTAAATTCAAAATTTAATCTTAATCTCCATTTTTACAATTCGCCCCTTTTTTGTTCCACATTTCTAAAGGAATTTAATCATAGAATTTATGATGTTCCTTTTATGCGCCTTTTTAATTTAAAGATTATTATTGAGACACGTCAAAATTATCCTCATGATTTGTTTAATCAAACAAAAAGCATAAACAATATAAAGTTTAAATTTTATTATAACAAATGCATGTAACATCTTCTTTCACTTTTATGCATATAGTCCTTTAATCTCCTTTACTTTTATGCACTCACTTTCATTTTTATCGACTCTTTTTTACTTTTATGCAATCTCTTTCACTTTTATGCACTCTCCTTTACTTTTATGCACTATCCTCTCTTTCTCTCCTCCACTCTTTTTAACCCCCCCACCCTCACATTATCACTTCATCCTTAAATCCTCAATTCGTATTGAACTTTTGGTTTTAAATAATCCAATCAATATCTTCGTGTATCCCCTTAATTTCATTTTTTCTATTTCTTTTGGGTATTTTAATGCAATTTGTCCTATGTGAAGAATTAACATTTTAAAGGCTGTCCTGTTTTCCATTAAAGGAGAATAAATGTGTTTAGAATAGAATTTCTCAAATACTTCTATTATTCCTTCTAAATTCTCTTTATCAATTTGATTTAAACATTTTGAATGTCTCCAAATCAATCTTAAATGAATATCTCTATTCCCCCCTTTAGAAAATAAATTTAAATAGACTTGGATGGCCATTAAAGGTTTACAATTAAGAGAAAGATTCGTAATAATATCCAAAACCAATTGTAAATGATCTTTAGAAGGATTACGATCTTTATTAAGGGAATCGAACATTGTAATTAAATCACTATTAACACTTTCTAAGGTCTCTACTCTTAATTCCTCACAAAATGATTTACTTTTACTTAATTTCAAAAGGACATTTAGAATTAAAGTAGCGTAAAGGGGTCTATGAAGGACATCCAAGAGTTGAATAGAAATTGAACTTATAATAGAATTAGCCGAAAAGAGAAGGGAAGGCATATTATCATCTACTAAACCAGAAAGGCGCAAGAAAGCCTTTTCACTTTTATCCTGATTAGAATCTATTAAATTATCTAAAATATCCTCAAGGGTATCAATACTATTCCTTTTCTTAATAGGAGATTCAAAATCCTTTTTAAATTTATTTAAATTTGGGGTATTAAACCCGGAATTTATACTCAAAGAATGAAGGCTACTTTCAATAAGGGGTTCTTGAAAGGGATCATCTAAAACGGAAGGGGCTAATAGAACAGAAGGGGCTAATAATTTTGTATTGGGATCTTTAGTGGTAATAGTAGGATGAGGGGGTTCTTTAGTTATGGTATCCCTATTACTACCTCTATTATCATCCTCACCTTTAATATCTCTATATTCCTCCCCTTTAGCATCCCTATATTCATCCCCTTTTTCACTTAAAAACTGCCCATCAATTTCATCAATAAAACTTAAAAAATCAGGGCATTCCCTTACCGTCTTTTTTAATCCTTTCAAATTGGTTTCTTTAAGTTTTTCTATAAATTTCTTTTTATCTCCTCTAAACATTTTATAACTTTCTATTAATCTTAAAATTTCATTAATTGCTTCATCTGTCCCGATCTTTTGGAGTACAAAAAATAATTTGGTGACTGGATAAATCCTGTCCATCATTTTTAATTCTTCTTTAAAATTATTTTTAAGGAGATACGATATTAAAATAGAACATTCATTTTCTTTAAGAATGTACTTCTCAGAAATAAAAAATAAAATTAAAGAATTAAAATAAGAAGATACTAATTTCTTTTCTACGTAGTACTTAATTATAAAATCACTAATTAAAATCTTGTCCGTGGTATTAAAAAGATCAAGGACTTTAGTAAAATCAGGGGAATGTAGAAGTTGAATGAACTCAGGAGTAAAAATATCTTCTTCCGTATCCCCTGGGAATCTTTTATTGGTTTTAAGGATTTGATTAAAAGTAAAGGTAGAGGGTGAGGTATGGGGGTTAGAGGGTGAGGTGTGGGTAGAGGGGGGTACGGGATAGGAAGATGTGGATGATGGGCGAGAGTTAGGCGAGAATGCCTTTTTTATGGGCTGATTCAATTCAAAATTTAAATTATTAATTTCGTTTTTCATTTCATTTGTAAAAAAATTGATATTCGTATTCGTATTTTTTTTAATGGGCCTGTCCATACGAAAAGAAGGAGTTCCATCATCCTGTTCATTAAGCCCTTCACCTGCCCTATAAGGCTCTTCCAGTACATGAGACCTGTCTACACTATCCTCCTGTTCAACTACATAATCCTCCCCCTCATCTACATTAGTCCCTTCAACCTCACTATTTTCCATTTCAGCTGCACTAACCTCCTCAAATCTCTTCTTAAGCCCTTCAATAGCCTTCTTCTCATTAATCCCAGTCACATTCTTTTTCAAAATTTCGTCTATCTCACAATTTTTTTTGGTTATTAATTCCCCAACTAACCAAATCAAACAAACTAATTTTTTGCCTTGTTTTAGATTTTTAATTTCATTTTTTAAAAATGAAAGTGTTTCTTGTTGATCAATTTTTTTTAGAATTTCCACAATTTTATTTTGTAATTTATTTTCTGTGATTTTTTCCGTACAGTAAAGCAGTAAAGTATTTCTTACTAAATCCAATTCTTTTTGTCTTTTACTCAACAAATCCAAATGAGCCAAATTCAATTGGAAAATATTTTCTTTATGGGAATAAAAGAAAACCATTAAATCTCGGATTTCTTCCTTAAGGAGAAGGGGGGTGTTGTCTTTAAGGGCATCAAGGCGGGTATTCCACATTTTTTCCTTAAAAAATTGATATTTTGAATAAAAAGAATTTAAAATTGAATCTTTTTCTTCTTGAGTAGGACCAAAATAAGAAGTTTTGACTCTTTTGATTGGGGTATTTTGATTTGCGGGGGAATTAGTAGAAGGGGTGATATTCAGTGCCTTATTATTAGGTAGATGGCTACTTGCCACGATATTACCAGCCATGTTACTAACAGCCACGGTATCATTCAGTACCTTATTATTACTACCAGCCACCTTATTTTTATTATTTAAGAACTCATTAGCTTTGGTCCTCACTTGCCCATTTTGATCTTTCGTACAAATCTTAACCCATTCCTCTACTTCCTTTCTCTTTACTTCCTTTTTTAAAGCGTAATCAATTATATTAATTTTTACTTGTGGATTTTTATGAGTAAAATATTCTTTTTGTAAAAATTCTTCAGGTATTTCCATTTTTAAAAGTGTCTCTTTAATTTTATCACAAACAATTGTTTTTTTATCTTTAAGTCTTTCAACTAGTCCGTTCACGATCCTTTGATTTTTTAATTTTGTTAAAGCCAAAATTTCAAGGAGTTCAAAAAAGACCTGGTTGTTTGGGTCGGAGATTCGTGTGTAAAAAATTGATAAGATTTCATTATCAAAGGTAAAGGGGATACAGGCCTTTAATTCATTTAAACCTTCTAATCTGATATTCCATTTTTCATCATTACATTTCTTTAAAAATTTATTATTAGTAAGAGACAAAGGCGTACTCTCCTTTTTACTAGTTTCAGGTTGTATTTTATTAAATTCTTCTTCTAATTCTTTGAGTTGAATTGGTTTAAGATCTTTTATGAATTTACGAATGCCTTCTCCAAATTTTTTATAAAGACCCACACACAATTTCGTACCTTCTCCTCTTACCGCCTTATCCGCATGCCCAAAAATTTGTTTAAGGGAAGATCCCACAATTTCTAAATCAACATCGTATTTGTCCGTAATTTCAACTAAAGCACTAATAGCTCCTGCCACGGTCTTAGGAGGTGTTGATTTTAAAAGAATATAATCAACCAATACATTAACACACTGATTATGATATTTTTGAGAAACAAATTCAATTAAATTCACAACTTTAGTTCTTACACTCGTCTTTAAATTTCCGATATGCCCAAAAATTTTAGCCACACTCTCCACTGAAGGGATGTTTTCCGCCTGTAAAAGGGCTTCTATTCCGGATTCCAAGGCAGGAATATTTGTTTCATTTTGAATTAAAGGGATTAAAAATGCAAATTCCTCCTGGTTAATAAAGCCCTTTAATCGAACGTAAGCTTCTTGTCTCTCCTTCCAATTTTTACTTTTCATTTTTTCTTCCAGGCGCTCGACTTCATTCATGCCCCTTCAAAAAAAAAATTATTTTTAAATGAAAATGCATAAACAAAAATAAAAATTAAAAAAGTCTTTTTGTGTACTGGTTTTTAATAGGTTAGAATACTGTAATGGTATTCCATATATATCTCCCCCTACATAATAAGACAACACAATATTTTTTAAAAAATTTTTATTTTGACCCCTCACAAAATGGGAAACATTCGTAACAGAGTCATCAAAAGAGCAGCCAGACAAATTGTTGAGAAACACTTTTTGAGTTTAGATAAGGAATTTGAACACAATTTATTAGTAGTTCAAGAAGTGGCAGTAGTCCAATCCAAGAGAGTTCGTAACCAACTTGCTGGGTATGTCACTCATCTCTACAAGTGTGTCCTTCGAGGAACAGCCAAGAAGCTTTACATTAAAACCCATGAAGATGAAAGGATCAGAAAGGAGAATGTTATGCCACAAGATTCTATTTTAGATGTTGATGTAGTAGAAGTAGATTTAGTGACTATGGACATGATTAATAAGTACGGGTATAGGGGAAAGTTTAAGTTAATTGAAGCTTAAAAAAATAAAAAAGATTATTTAAAAAAATGTGTAAAATATGTTGGAGGGGGAGGGGGGCTATGTCTACCCTACTACCTTACCTTAGCCTATTACAACTATCTTATAAACACTTTTTTCTTATGAAATTTTATTTTATTAAAAATTATGAAATGGCCATTTCACTACCAAATAATCATTATGACTTTTATAACTAGTCCCTGCTGAGGAAGAATCTTCAGAATTCGTAGAGTAATCGGATTCATCCCTTAATTTAGTTCTTTTTTCTAATCCTAGTGCGTTTACGATATTAAATAAAAAGGGAAAATTCATAAATAAACGCGTTTTAGATTTTTCAAATAAAAAAAAAATGGTTTCACAGGGGATTTTTTGTTTCAATTTGAAAGGATTTGAAACGTGGGTGTTTAAGTGCGAAGGGAGAAAGGGGGTATAGGGTAGGGAAAGGGGGGTGAAGATGTCAGGGATGCGAGGGGGTCCGAAGGAAGGGATCAAGCAAAAATACTAAAATTCGAGTTAGTTCCTCAAAAATCATTTAAAATATCAATTTAAAACAATTTTAAACAAAAAAATATTTGACATTTAAAAAATAAGTGAAATACGTGGTCGCCCTTAACCTTCTCATAACGTTCATTTCTCTTCTCATAGTACTACACCTTACACCCCCCTCTTTAACCCAGTTACACCCCCCTTCCCTAACCCTATTTTAACCCCCCCCTAAAACGTATCTTCATTTAACCCCTCCCCCTCTTAACCCCCTCTTCCCTTTTATTACACCTCCCCTTTTCCTTAAACCCATTTACATTACCCCTCAAATGGACCTTTTATTTTCATCAAAAGATATCGCCGCTTTAAAACGAATGACCTTCAGACAAATCCTCCTCCAGGGTGTCAATGCTGCCTATTCAATAATAAGCCCGTATATAATTTGGAAATTCGTAAGTTTACTCTTAAATAATGATAGTCCTATAGTTGTAGTCTTAAGTGAAAGTATGTCTCCTGGATTTGAACGGGGTGATATTTTATGGTTAAAACCTAAGGCTTACACTACCGGAGACATGACCGTCTTTCAACTTTATAAAAATACGATTCCTATTGTTCATAGGGCTATTAAGCAATTCGGGACTAAGACTTTAACTAAAGGAGATAATAACCGTCTTGATGATGTTGGTTTGTATAGGCCTAATCAATACTATTTAGAACCCAATGATATTAAGAGTTGTGTTTATGCTTATATTCCTTACTTTGGGATGTTGACGATTTGGATTAATACGGTTCCGGGATTAAAGCCTTTGATTTTGGGAGTAGCTGGATTACTTGTATTTTTAAATCGAGAATAAAAAAAGTTTATTAAAAAAAAATGTAAGTTATTATGGGTTCTCTCTATTTCCTTTCATATACCCTATTTCGGCTTTCCCTCATTTCCCCTTCACTCCCCTCTACTTCCCCTTCACTCAATATTTTTTATTTAAAATTTTTTCACCCCCTAAAAAATGGTACTCGGTAAACCAAAAGATAAAAGACTCCTTAAAGTAAAACCTACTAAAGAACAATTAGAAGAAACAAACTTACTTATCAAGAAGAAGATTGGGAAGCTTAGTACTTCTATTAAAATCCCACCAGCCGTAAACCAATTTAAAACTGTTCTCCCTCAAGAGACAGCTGAAAGAGTTTACGCTTTGTTCTCGAAGTACAAGCCAGAAAACAGAAAGGAAAGGTTTGTTAGACTTAGTAAGGAAGATCCTAAAGAAGGACCAAAACCCATTATTACTAAACAAGGAATTAGGCATATCACTAGACTTATTGAAGGGAAGAAAGCCAAGTTTGTTGTAGTGGCTAATGACGTGGAACCCCTTGAAGTTGTTCTTTTTATTCCTTCTCTTTGTAAGAAATTCGGGATTCCGTACGCAATTGTTGACTCTAAGAAAAGTTTAGGGGGTGTCGTGAATATCAAGAGATCGTGTATCCTTGCTCTTTGTGATGTTAAAGCCGAAGATAAAAGTGAATTTGATGATTTAGTTAAGATTTCTAATGATATGTTCTTAGATCAATACGAACACACGATTAAGATTTGGGGAGGTCCTGGTAAGCAGAAATTAAATTAAAAAATTTATTGATATATGAGGCCTTGTAAAAAAGCCTGTGAATATATTTTTTATGTAAAAAATTGCGTGTTTAAAAAAATAATTATTATTTTCCCATTAACAAAGTGAGGAATTAGCATCTCTAAGTACGTGACTTAATTCCTTGCTTTTACCTCATTTTTTAACATATGGTTAGTACGTCCAAAAGTACGTATAATGTCCCCTTACATACCTAAAGTACCCCCTCCATACGTACCCCAATAAAATCCTCCCCCCCTTTCCCTAGCCCCCCCCCCCACAATCCTTAACATTACCCCCTCATCTTAAAAACCCTTTAATTTCATGGACAGTCTAGAAAAAAATATTAAACACGGAGTTACAGGACCAATCTCAACCAAAGAAGCCACTGATGAAGATCAAAAGAAAGATAAAGAAATGGACATGTACTTAAGAGCTTGTGGGTTTTTTGAGGATGAGAGTATGGGTCAAACTAGAGAACGGGTCCTTGGTCGTCTTAATCATCTCCTTAAAGAATTCGTTTTTGCAATGGCCGAAAAGAGAAAAATTGTGAGTGATGGTAAAAATATTTACGGAGGAAAGATCTTTACTTTTGGGAGTTACAGACTTGGTGTTCATTCTAAGGGGGCGGATATTGACGTTTTGTGTATCGTCCCTAAACACGTCACTAGAAAAGATTTTTTTGTAAATTTTTATTTTATGCTTGAGAAGGAGAAGGACATCAAGGACTTAACTAAAATTGAAGAAGCTTACGTTCCTTTAATTAAACTTAAAATCCAAGATATTCCTATTGATTTGACTTTTGCTCGTCTTAATGTCTCTTCTGTTAAAGATAATATTAATTTATTAAATAACAGTATTTTAAAAAATATGGACGAGAAGTGTGTTCTTTCTTTAAATGGTTCTCGTGTTACAGACGAAATTTTAAATCTTGTGCCAAATATAAACATTTTTCATTCTGCTCTTCGTTGTATTAAGTACTGGGCTAAAAGGAGGTGTATTTATGGGAATTCGTACGGGTATTTTGGGGGTGTGGCCTTTTCGATTTCCGTGGCTCGTGTTTGCCAAATGTTCCCAAATGCTTCTTCTTATTTTATCGTAGGAAAATATTTTGAGACGTACGCCTCTTGGAAATGGCCTTCTCCTGTGATTCTTAAACCAATTATTGATTTATCTTATAATATGAAAGTATGGGATCCTAAAGTGTATCCTTCTGATAAATACCATAAAATGCCTGTGATTACTCCAGCTTATCCTTCTATTTGTTCTACTCATAACGTAACAAACAGTACACAAAATTTAATTCAAAAAGAATTTCAAAGAGCTAATGAGATATTAAATATGGAAGATGGTGATCTTAATTTAATTTCTACACCTGTTACTTCAATTTTAAAAGATTTATTTACTTTATCAGATTTTTTTAGAGATCATAAATTTTTTTTACAAGTCCTCGTTCTTTCTACGGAAGAAGATTTGTTTGGGGCGTGGGAAGGCTTCGTGGAATCGAAAATTAGGATTTTAGCCACAAAAATGGAAAATATTGAAGATGTTTCTTTTGCTTATCCATTTCCACAACCTTTTAGAATGGAAGGAAGTAAAATTAATCCGAAATTCGTATGTTGTACTGCTTTCTTTGTTGGTTTTGAACTTACTTCCTCTAAAGTCACCAAAAAAATTTATGTGAACCAACCAGTCGAGGAGTTTGTTGGTTTTATAAACGACTACGAAAGGAAGACGAGTTCAATGAGTATAGAAATAAAAATACTTAAAAGAAGAGAAGTTCATAACTTTTTATCGGTTTACTACTCGAACGAAAAATAAAAAATGTTTAATAAAAAAAGGAGTTTGTTTGTAAAAAAGTCATCTTGTTGCTTTAACGCAAGGAATTGATAAATTTGCATAAACAAGAAATAAACAAAATCCCTTGGGGAAAAAAGCAACCTTGTTGCTTTAATGCAAGGCACTGTTAAATTTGCATAAATAAAAAACAAACAAAATCTCTTAAAATTTGCATAAACACGATCATTTCTCTAAATTCTTCCTTTTCTTTTTGTTTTTCCCTCCAACTTTTCCCTCCAAAAATCACAAAACGCATAAAAACGAAATTTCAAAGGACCCCAATGGCTACAGGTAAAGGAGGCAAGAAAGACCCACAATCTCAGACCAAAGATGCAGTTCACGGAAGTGTAGTAAAGTCTTCCCACATCAAGAAAATCTTAAAACGTACCACTAAGCTCAGAGTCTCTAAGGATGCATGTAAGGCTGTGTCTGCTGTTGTTATTTACATTATAAGTGAAATTATGGATGGAGCCAGGAACACGGCTAATGCTGATGGTAAGAAGAAGATCCTTCCTAAACATATTAATAATGCTATTACCAAGGATATTGAACTAAATCATATTGGACATAACTGGATTATCAAGAGTGGAGGTGTTAAATCTAATTTGTTGCCTCAGGACTTAGGAAAGAAAAATAAAGATTAAAGGAAGTGTTTTAATAAAAATGTTTAACTGAAAAATATAAAAGTTAATTGTTGTTTGGGTGACCGTAGGTATTAAACCTTTAGTTACGTAGTTACTTTGATTTATTGCTCCTATGCCCCTTTTGCTTGTTTTAAAATTCCTTTTATGCCTTAACTTTTAAAATATTTTTTTTATTGATCAATTTTTTTCAAAGATCAACGGTCAATTTGTTTGCATAGACAAACAAACTCTTCTATGCTTTAAAACTAAATCTTACCCTGCATAAATGGCTAAAAAGATCCGCGTCTGTAAAGATTTCACATACTCTTCAATTATACGCGAGGCTATCCTATCTTCCAAAGATCAAAAGGCAACTTCATCAATGATATTTGTTTATATGGTCAACAAACACCCGAACATGTTCAAAGAAAGTAATTCTATGACTTGGAAAGGAAATGTCCGCCAACTTTTAAGTAAAAATCCAGAATTCGTTAAATTAAAAAAAGATGAAAAGAATAAACTCCATTATTGGAAGTACGTGCCTCTTAAAGAAATAGAAGATCAAGAAAGGGAAGTTCTATTTAGGTACCATCCTTTGTACGTAGATGGGATACTTCCTCAAAGGGCGTATCCAGTAAATGATTATTATAACTTTACACCAACTTATGAATATCCGGGTTATTACACGAGTAGTTATTATCCTTATAATCCAATGTACGTAGAGAAACCTTTGTATGGAGAAGAATATTATGATCAAGGAGTAGATTGTGATAAAATAGAATGTACAGAAGATCCTAATCACGGAGATTATAAAGAAAATAAAAAAAATTAATTATTTTTTAAAACCTTAATAAGCTAATTTTAGATTAAAATAAATTTTTAAATTGGTTATTGATCATATCAATTACTTTAAAGTTATTTTTAAAAACTTTGTTGGTCAATCATCTAAACTCCTTGATCATAATCAACTATCCTCTAAAAAACTTTTTTTACCCCAATCAAATGAAAATCTCGAAGATAAAACTCAACGGGAAAGTCAAAAACTATAAAAGTATTTTTTCTATTGATTTGTTTGGGGATAATCTCGTATCTTCATCTATTTCTGGGGATATATCTCTTTACAATGACCAGGGTGTGTGTTTACGAACTTTCAAAAAACATTCTTGTTCTGCTTTGTGTGTACGATTTTCACCCGATGGAAAAAATATTTGTGTCTCTTATGATGATGGAAATGTTCTAATTTACGATTTAGAAGGCGAAATTAAGTACACACACAAATCTCACACTGGAGATGTGAGTGGGTTAGTTTATACGGACT
>DWJA01000022.1:0-17928 GCA_018248675.1 Gesta gesta | reverse complement strand
CATGCATCCAAAATTATATGTGAAAAACAAAGTGATAATATTCGCTTGCA
Source organism: Gesta gesta (assembly GCA_018248675.1). NCBI lineage: Eukaryota > Metazoa > Arthropoda > Insecta > Lepidoptera > Hesperiidae > Gesta > Gesta gesta. Next base: position 17,878 of record DWJA01000022.1, on the reverse strand, counting down.
ACAACAAACACAAAAAATGTGTTCGCCTCCCATCGCTTTACTTTCGCCTAAATCTTCTATGTTTACAGGAAAATTCTCAAGACCAGTACTTTCTTTAACATCTGTTAACAATTAAAATTCTGTAAAAAATTGGAAAGGAATTAATTAAATACTTTGTGTAATCTAGTAAAGATAAATTAAATGTTTATTAATATTTATAAATTAAAAAATAAATAAAACATTAACAGGAGCAATTAGGGTTATATTCAAAAGAAAATCGATATGCCATTAAATTGATAATGGTAGATTGGCGCCTGTTGAAGATATTGCTCTGTAACCCGTGATTTTTTTTGCATAAGATTAATTTTATTTAAAAATTTTTGTCTAAATCTTAGAATCACAATTCAATTTGCACATTTAGAAATTGTGAAGTTTTTAAACTCCAAATGCTTTTTTGTGGTAGCATATTAAAAATTAAGAAGCTTATTTAAATCAACGTTTGTAATTTTTTTTAATCACAGGTTTTAAAAAAAAAGTTCGAATCATAAAATATTATTTTAGTTCCTCTAAAATTATTAAAAGGGTAAATTACTCGTGTTATTAAGTTTAAAATGTGGATACAGCCATTAAGGCCAATATTTTTTAATCAACATTTCTAATACATGGCTATCAACGTGTATAAAGTATTTTGCTTTCTGTAAATAAAAGTTAAAAAGGTTTTGAAAACCTTCGTGATATTTTCGAAACATTGCATGTTTCTGGCATCAAAATTTAATAAAAATTATGTCGTCAAAAATCAAAAATCTATTTTTAATTGAAGTAATCGAATAAATCAATAAAATATTGGTAGTTCAACATTAAATTTTGTCAAATTTTTTTTGCATAACGCTTATAGTGAAGAAAATCTGAAACAGATGAATTGACACTCACAAATAGTTATTGATTGTTTCGCAATTATAAGCAATTATAACATAATCAAAGTTCATTGGTTTTGATTATTTACATAAATATAAATAGAAGTTTTAAATTAAAATTATGTTTTTCCTATTTATTATTTCGATTGTAGTTGCAAGAAAAGTAAAAATTATTTCGACAGAGAAACCGTCGAACGTATTGACGCTTTTACCAAGCCAAAGAGGCGGATTAGTAAGATTGATGGATGAAGCAAATGTTGCAAAGCCCGAAGACCAAAGTATATTTGATATTAGTGGTGATGAGACAGCAATCGACAACAAAGGGAACGCTGTTTGTGCTACTTTATTAGGATCAGGTGTCGTCACGTGTCAAAGATGGATAAGCAAAACTACTACTTTCAGAGTACTTAATGTCGGAAGCAATGTAAAGTTTCAGACAGGTTCAAGGTGTCTGACTAGGGCAGGATTTGATTCGGCCACAAATGGATATTATCTAAATTTAAGAAAATGTGCGGATATTCCTGAACAGTTGTTTAAAATGTTGGATATATCTACAGGTGAAGATGTAAAACCATCAACTTTAAGCTCTGCAGTTCCAGAGCCAGTACTTCCGTCACCATTAGTTTCTGATCCAGTAGTTGCAAATTCTTTACTTCCAGAATCTGCTCTTCCACGACCAGCACTCCCAGAACCAGTACTTCCTAAATCTGATCTCACTCCCTATCCTGACAGCATTAGAGAAGGTCTACGAAATACTTTAAGTGGAGGATCAGATCCACTGTCTAGGTCTGCTACTTCAGAGTTTTCACAACGAAGAATGCAAAGTGTAATTAGGTCAACACGAGAGGGTAGCACTGGATATCCACGTGATTTGGATGATCGTGCAACTGGTCTTATGAGTGATAAACTATTTGATAATTATCTGGCTCGACAAAGATCTGAAAGAAGATTTTCATCGACACTTGATTCTCCTTTATCTTCATCTTTTTCGTCTGTTAGGAGAACATCCAGAACAACTTCTTCTAGTTTATCGCCCGAAAAAGAATTTAGCCACGCAGAGTTTATGTCGAGATTTAAAGATAATGAGTAATGAATTAAATTATTAGTGTAATATGATATATTAAAACGTTTATTTAAAAGTTATGCACTGCAATAAATGTTATGTAAGTTTATTTCTACTTAATGAGTACAATTAAAATTTAAACACCTTATCTTTATCATAGCCCAATTCTTTTAGAAATCCTGATAGTTCTCCTTGTGTTTTATCCTTATTTTTATTACCACAGACATCGTGCATGTAATCTCTTGGACCACAACAATAAACGAAGTCAAACATGTCAATTTCATTTTCTTTTGAGATTTGTTTAATTAATTCAGTCGAAACACGAGAGTAGACCAAATAACTATCAAAGTCACCCAAAGAGTTAATCGGGTTGGCCGTAAAATCGTCTTCTTTGTTAGAAATAATGTTATAGATTTTCAAACAAGCTCTAGTTTTTAAAATCTCTTGACTTATTATTATATCCCGTATAGTAGTATTCGAGAAGATCACAATATAATTCACATTGGGCTGTGAATAATTCATAATTTGTAACATTGGTGCAATACCAGTGCCACCAGCCAATAAGAGGACATTTTCTTTCGTATGTAACTTTCTGCTGATTTTATATACTGGCATAGTCATCATTAAACTTTCTCCAACATCTTTAGAAATGACATAATCGGCAACACCTTCTCGGTTATAATGTTTAATTAAAAAAGTCATCTGTCTATGATCGAATAAAACGGGCGTATATGGTTTTCTATGATCTCTTTCTTCATTATAAATGTAAGTAAAAAAGTATCCGTTTTCATAACTTATTTCTTTTTCTAAATCAACTGCTAATATCCATGTATTGTGAGATATTTTTTCTTTTTTAGTTATGAACGCTTTAATCATTATTGGGGTTACTCACTCACGCCGATGAAAATCTTTGAAAATTGAACTTGTTCAATGATCTTGTGAATAAGACCATTATATAAGCTTATTTTATACCGTAATTAATTAAAAAAAAAGTTATATTGTTTGCCAGAGTTAAAATTTATCAAAAAAATGTCAAAATAATTAAATTAGGATTTCATGTAACCTTTTTAGGATTTTTAAAAATTAGTCCAATTATCAAGTTAAAATCTATTAATAACCTTTTAATCTTTAAAATTTATCATCTCAACATTAAAATCATTAATATTCTATATATGAAAAGAAAGATATACACAATAATAGACACGACCAGTCCTACTGTATATGATATTACTACGATTAAAGAGAAAAAGAATATTCTGAGTAATAATACAATCCAATATCTTAGACTTTTTCTGCCAATCGATTCTCTTCGATCAATATTGGTATCTTTGTAATAAACGATTTTTGGCATGATTCGATATGCATTAAACATTTTTAAATATATTTAATGCGAAACTTATAAATATTTTTAACGGTAAAGTCCAATAAAAAAAATATATTTACTTGGTTGAAACGTTTGAATGACAAATAACTACAATCTCATTAATATTTCGATTTAAATTGTTTCAGTATCATTATGTTTCATCAAAAAATTAAAAAAATAGATCAAATTTGCCTTGATATATCAAAAAATATTAATGACAAACAAAAAAAATGAAGAACCAAATTGTTTATTACCTTTAAATCCAGGTATATTGACATCTTATTATCACTTACTTTTTTCTTCATTTTTTAAAGGCTCTCCGTTGTCATCATACTCGTCTGACTCAATACGTTTGAAAAATATAGCCAAGTAATAAAGCACGAGAAAGTCAGTTACATCCAGATAAAGGTAAAATATAAGAGATAAAACAAATTGTATCCAACCTTGTCGTATGTTTGCCATTATCATAAGAATAAGAGAAAATGACGCCTTTCCTATACTGCTAAAAAGACAAAATTTAAAGAATGCAGAAGTGTTAGATGCATATCCTACAAGTGCAAACATAAAAAGTGTGACCGAGAATATAATAAAACATAAGAAGAGGCCTGCTCTTAACCAATCAAGTTTGTTGCCATATTCACGACCATAGATAAGGTAACACGGAATAAAGTTGAACGTCGATGACATCAATACAATTTTAAAGATATCTTTCAATTTAACGTCATGAACATTAGTCGGTATTTTCTTGCCAAATTTTGTTGATTCAACATTGTCTATGGTCTGAATAGCCTTTTCTTCTGCTGCATTTGCAGTATCTGCCATTTTCTGTGTTCCAGTTTCTGCTGCCATTGTGGTAAATGTAAAAAAGATAATTTTAAATACAAAGAGACCAATTAAACGCCTTTACTCCTTTATCAGTAAAATTGATCATTTTCTCCTTTTACATGTCCTTTATTAATGACAAATGATTAAAAAAATAGATACAGTGCAATGAAAGACAATGTTCTTTGTAACCAAATTTCTTATGGCATTTTTTTAATTGATAAATATCATTTTAATATTTTAATAAAGATTACGATGATGTGTTGATGACTTATTTACACTACAACACAGTTTATTGTTACAAAAATCAACTATTTTACATAACCTTTACTTTTTTGTTAAATTAAATTTGATTTAATATTTAATTAAACAAGTAGCGTCATATTTTTTAATCTTTTTGAATAAAAGTAAAGAACATTATCAAATATATTTACGAAATGTTAAATGCAAATAATTATTTATTAGAAAAAACTGATAGATTTAATTTGATAAATGAAGTTTGTTTATTATTTAGTCTATACGGCTTTAAGGGTACTTGTGGTATAAATTCTTCGCATTGGTATTTCCTCTGACACTGGCTTCTTTTTGCTAATGTTTTCAAATATAGAAAATGACAGAGATTCTTTCGATATTTTTTGCGAAGAACAAAATACTTCGTAAACTTTATCCCACCATTTAGAAAGACTCTCATTCTTTTTGGTTCCAATGCCTTTTTGATACATAATAGAAACATACTTGGCACCTCTTGGATTATCACTTATTGCAGACTTCAAAGCATAATTAAAAGCCAGTACAAAATCGTCCTTTTGTGGATCATTCTTTCTTAGAATATAATTGGCTATTTTGAGTTGGGCGTCTGAATGCCCATTAGAAGAAGCCTTTTGATACCACTTAACTGAGTTGGCTAGAGATATTTCTACACCCATTTCACCTGTCTCATATAATTGTCCTACACGGAATTGGCAATTTGGGCATTCCAAGATGGCGCCTTTTAGATACGACTTGAAACAATAACCTACATCAAAAAAATCTTTCTTCATACTATGCTCAATATATCTAGAATAGTCATAACAAGAAAAAGGGTATGTTTTGGTTGCCTTATTAGCTGCCAATCTTAGATAGACGACACCAACTTCTTCACTATATTCACCATCAAAATCATTTTGAATTAAAATAGTTCCAAACGTATGTAATGCTTCTATAGAACCCAGTTTAGCAGAACATCGGTAAAAATACAATGCTTGTTCTATATTTTTGACCGTTCCAATACCTTTTTCATGACATTGAGCCAATCTAAATGTTCCAAATGGACAATTTAACTGTGCAGATAATTCATATTTTTTGTAAGCCATAAACAAATCAGGTCCTACGCCAAAAAACCCTTTTTCATAAATAACTCCCATTATAGCCAATAATCGTCCAGCCAATCGTTTTTGGCAGTAGCGTCTTTTAACATTTGAAATATACTTATTCATTTCATAAATTATAGAATTATAAGTCTGAATAACATCGTCTATGTTTTCTTCCATGTCTTCTAATGGATTGGTGTTCGATATTGTACATCCAAAAGAGGTATTCGCATCTTCATGGATTTGAATGTAAATATTCAAAAATTCTAACAGTTTTTTCACGTTATCTGCATTTATGTAATCTTTGTAGATAATAAACAACTTTTTATCTTGCTTGTATCGTGAATTGTTCATAAAAGAACTAATTCCTTATAAGGGATGCCTTTTATAATCCACAGTATCCAATCAAGATTAAAGTCTAGAATTGATTTTTTAAATAACCAATAATTTTTTTAAAATCTTTGACTTTCAATAAATTTAATCAAGAGAACAAATGAAATCTTACAGAACAGTACAAGGTTTTGTGAAAAGTTTAAATTAAGTAAATGTAAGAGAAAAAAAATATCTTTTAATTAATTAACAAAATCACAAAAAAAATATCTATCAAATTAAGTAAATCTGTTTGAATATTCTGATTGATAGTCAAAAAAAGGATTTTTTGATTTCAATTTGACACATCAAACACAAACTCTTACTATTCTTAAACAAAAACCGTAGATAGAGAATTTTAAAAGGGATAAAAATAGAAATCAGAAGAAAAAACAATTTTTGTGATATGTTCGAGAAAATTGCTACATTTGAGAGATCACTTAACGATTTGATTGGCCACAAAAGATAAATTAAATCATCAAACATGGAAACAATAAGAACGCGATAAGAATAATTACTCTAATATTCAACCATATTATTTTTTAATCTTCGATTAAATTTTTGAGAGTAAATAAATATTTTACAGTAGGCCGACCACTACACATCATATTATCTCAAATTTATATACTTGACGTGAAGCCTGAAACATGATTTATTTGAAACCTTGTTTTAAATCGTAAACATTAAAAATATTAGTTATGGTTTTGTATATTGGGGATTTAAAGAAAATGGTATTTAGTTAGTTCGGTTTTACGCCTATGGCAAATTAATTTTTAAAAAATAATTTCCATTTATGGGAATAAAGCTTAAAATTTATTTAAATAAAATGTTTATTTAATTATTTTATTCATACTCATCTAACTGCTGTCAGTTTTTGATAATTTTTTCAAATGATTGTTATTTCATTTTTGTATATTTTTTATCAGCCGTTACTTTTATAAATTTTTTCTCCCATACATAATACCATGTTAGAACATGATGATTTTAAAATCGTAAGAAAAATTGGAACGGGTGCTTTTGGAAAAGTTTATTTAGCACAACTGGTCACGAATCAAAACATTAAATTTGCAATAAAAATTCTTAATTGGAGAAGATTACTGAATATGCGACAAGGTGATCAATTAGAAAATGAGATCAATGTTTTAAGAATTTTAAAATCATCACCATTTGTCACAAGATTGATAGGTGTTACTCATAAGAATAAATCTCTCGGAATTGTTATGGAATATATTTCGGGCGGTGAATTATTTTACTGGCTTAGAAGAAGTGGAAAATTTAGTGAGTATGCAACACGTTTTTACGCTGCGGAAATTTTGGCTGGATTATCTTACATACATCAAAGTGGATTTATTTACAAAGATTTAAAACCAGAAAATATTCTTCTGACACCATCTGGACACATTAAATTAACTGATTTTGGGTTTGCTATGTTGGGCTGTGAAAAGTCTTATATTATTTCTGGAACACCAGAATACATGTCTCCTGAAAAACTTCTTAACGACGATGATGGTGCTGATAGTGATTTTTGGTCTTTTGGTATCATAATTTATGAAATGTTAGTAGGTGATCCTCCTTTCTTTGACAACGACACAAGTTCAATTTATCATAAGATTTTAAAATCGGAATTGTATTTTCCTGATTACATTTCTCCTCAAAGTAGAGATATAATTCGTCGTTTGTTAAGCAGAGACCGACAAGAAAGACTAGGTTATTATGGAATTAAAGAAATAATGTCTCATGGTTTTTTCAAGAATATAAACTGGCAAGATGTTCATTCTTTAAAATTGAGACCACCTATTGTGCCAAGTAATTTCAAAAATGTAGATTTTAATTTAATTGAAGATGATGACAATGACAGTTTTGAAGATGAAAAGGATATTGATAGACCTTACGATCGTATCAAAATATTTCAATAACTTATATAATTGATAAAAATAGATTAGTGTGTATCATAATTTATCTTTATATGTGACAATAAAAACATCTTCTTTTGATAAATATTTTTATATAAATTTAAAAAATGTGCGTACTTATATTTAAATTTTCTAAATTTTTTTACTTATAAAATTTATAAGTGCAATATAAACCCTCATGAGCTCACTATTTACTCAGAACAAAATTGAAGAAGAGAAAATCAATTTGTTCGAACTTTGTGAAAAGGACCCAGTCCTTGCAAATGATATCATAAAGAACACAGGAAACCATCCTTGGCTATTTAAAAAAACTTTTACACACATACCATACGTTTTATTCAACAGTAAATCTTTTCGAGCCGTTAATATTAATAAAATCGTGTGTATCAAAGGAGTAATCATCAGAGCACAACAAGTGTTTTTAAAGAACTCAACTATCGAGTATAATTGCTTAAAGTGTAATTCAAAAGGATTTTCGGATGATTCTGGTGCAGGCAAGAAGAATGTTGTAATGTGTGAGGCGTGTGGCTCTACTGAAACCATAAAAAAAGAATGTTTAGGAAGTGCGATTAAAACACAGGTCATTAGAATGCAAGACATTGGGAATATTTCGAATTTTAGTGAAATATCCGAGATTTTATTAGAAGGCGAGTCAGCTGGACAATATTTTCCTGGTCAAGAAATTATTGTCGCTGGTATACTAAAATTGAAAACAAAGGCTTTAAAACAAAATGAACCAATCACAATGTCCACATATCTACACGCTCTCTATGTAAATAAAGCTTGGGATGATACCGTGTATACAACAAATGAATTTTCGGAATTTGATGAAATTAACAATTTAAGTACATTCAAAAAACGACTTTTCTTAATTAATTCACTAACAACTGATGTTTTTGGATATTCAAACATTAAACTCGGCATATTATTGGTTTTATCAAATGGACATAGTGAAAATCACAAAGGTGAATCACATAGACGACAAATGTCTCATATATTGCTTATAGGTGATTCTGGTACAGGAAAGACGTCTTTTTTGAATATATGCACTAAATTAGTGAGTCCTGCCATATTAACTAATGGTGTTTCAACTTCAAATGCCGGTCTTACTTCTTGTGCTGTAAAACAAGGTAAAGAATGGACATTGGAGGCTGGTGCTTTAGTATTAGCGGATACAGGAATTTGTTGTATTGATGAATTTAATAGACTTAAAGTAAATGAGAAAGGTGGTCTCCTTGAAGCAATGGAACAACAAACATTAAGTCTTGCTAAAGCAGGTATAGTATCTTCTTTGAATACTAGATGCTTTATAATAGCTGCATGTAATATAAGAAATAGTTACAATAAGAATAAAACAGTATCAGAAAATACTTTAATCAGTTCTCCTTTAGTTAGTAGATTCGATTTAATATTTGGATTATTCGATAATAAAAATCCTAAAACCGATAATTATATCGCAGACAAAATCTTGTGTAGAACATCAACTCCTATTGAAAATAGAAAAGGATATTACGAAAATAAGTGGTCAACACAAACTTTGAAAAGATATTTAGCCAGAATAAGAAGAATAGATTTGAAAATAGGAGAAGATTTAACTCCCATACTACTAACTTACTACACAACAAGAAGAAAAAGAGAAGATCCGAATGAGTTTAATACAATTAGGTTACTCGAAAGTTTGATTCGTTTAAGTGAAGGCCATGCAAAGTTATTAGGTAAAAATAAAGTCGAAAGGGAGGATGTGTATTCAGCCATCATTCTTATGGAGAGTTGTATTTGTTCGACTTCTCCTATTTCTTTGAAGTATCACAATGCTTTTACAGATGAGGCCGTTTACGAAGATTGTTTAAGGATTATAAAAAGTAACTATAAAATTGATTAAGGTAATTCGAGAAATGCCATAAAAAAAACTTGTTTTTTAATCAAAACCAATTTTATTAAATTTTAATCAATCAAAAATTTTATTAAATTTACAAATTCTTTAAAATTTGTTTAAGTTGTGTATACACGTTCATGTCAAGATCTTTATATTCATTAACCTTATTAAATATATCATTTTTGTACTCATCTAAATGTTCTAAGCACCTTTTAAAAACCTTTAATCCTAGTTCGGACTTGACTACATCTTGAAAATTAGACAAAAAAAAATTACACGCTAACTTATTGTCAAATGAAATGATTTTCTGAAAAGTGTAATTGCCAATCTCGTGGGATAGCAAAAACTCACCTTCTTTTGCAAAATATTTGGAGATTATTTTTTTATGAGAATTGTTTGTTGAGTAATTAAGAAGTGTTTGAATTGTATATGCACCATGTTTAGTTGCAGAGATTGGTACAATGTCATATTCTAATTTCTCATAGATCCTGTTTATCTCATCACCAGACATTAATTTAATAGCATCTTGCATTATTTTGTTTGATTTGCTTCCTACTGCTAACTCTTTAGTATTAGAAAACACAAAGTCAGTTTTTCTATCGTCTAAATCAGTTAACATGGCTTTTAGGTCAGCTTTACTAAAAGAAGATTTTAATTGGTTAAACTTAGCAACCATATTTTCGAATCTCTGTCTCGAATAAACTTTTTCTACAACTTGTTCTTCTGTCTGTATCTTAATTTCCTTGATTTCTTTTGTATTGTTTTCTGAACTACAATCCAAAGAATAAGCAAATGATGTTGTGAACCAATCACAATTACTTATGAAAGATAGGTCCAAATATTTAAAATATTGTCTATAGAAAGACAGGGAATCCGTCTCACAAAAAAAATAGACTAGAACATAATCTTGATTAATAGAATATTCTTTAACTCTAAGATCAAATTTTAAATTTTCAATAACAAAGTTCAGGTTAAGTTTTTGTAAAATATTTTTAGTTCTTTCAGTTACAAGACTAACATTTTGCTCTTCTGATTTATCGAATGGACAAAGATCTAACGGCATCTTTAAAAAGGATTCATCGTTATAACATTCTTCTTGTTCATATGAAAATGGGCTATTATCTTCCACGACCGAATTACCATCATAAGAACCAGAATCGCTCATACCCGAAATATTTTTTTCCTTTTTACCGTTAAAGTCAAATTCAAACTTATAGAAGTCTATCTTTTCATTCACTTTTAACTCTTCTTTTCTATAAACTGTGTGTACATTATTGATTTTTATTAATGTAGTAGGTTGTTGAATGCTCAAATTCATAAATTGGCATAAATTTTCCAATTTAAATATATGCTTTCTCCTTTTAATCATTGTTCAATTGGTTATAATCGATCATCCAGTCATGTAATGCATTAAGTTCGATATGATTGGTTTTTTATCTAAAGATCAGTAAAAGATTTTCTGAATGATTTCCCGATTTGATTGCTCATATTTACAAGTTACCTGAAATAAAAATCATATCATTAAAATCAAAGATTCGTCAACAAGGCGATCAATAAAAATTAAAAGTATTTGTGTATGTCATAATAAGTAAAATATAAAACAAAGCCTAAATAAATTATATTCACGGAATGAAATAAATGAAAATTTCTAGATTAGATTTTATCTTTTCGAATAAATAAAATGAAAACTTAAAAACATTTAATTAACTGAGCACAACAATTTTTAAAATCTCGGCATCATATAACCCCCTCTCGATTGGCTACAAGGAAATTAAAAACTTCTGAACACAACAATTGGAAAAACCTCAACATCATATACCGCCCTCTCGATTGGCTATAATGAAATTTAAAACTTCTAAACACAACTTAAACTTTTTCATTATCAAATGCCGCCTTCTCGATTGGCCACAATAAAATTTAAAACTTCATCTTCGATCGGATCTTTTAAATTGATTTCGGTTTCAAATATTTCAAAACTTTCTAATTTATCTAAAACCAAATCTATAGAACTTGTGAAATTTGACACACCGTTGTTAGATTTGATGTAATTTTTTAATTCGCTACTGATTTTCGTTTTTAAAAACACATTAGGCAGTTGAAAATTTGGTTCATTTGGATACAAGCAACTTTCCTGGTCATTATCCAAACCTTCAGTAATAAGATGTTCTAAAGGTTTTAGATTCTCAATAATATCGGTCGTAGACTTTTGAGCTGTAATTATCCTATTAATTTTTTCAATTCGAGCTTTCAAAGACATTCGTGCCCTTCGAATACAAAATTTTTATTAGTCCCCCTATGGAAGATGGAAAATACACGCCAGTTGGCCAAGAGAAAAACAAGAAAATACTTGAATTTATCACACAAATGTCCAAATCAAAGAATGTACGAAAGGGTGTAAATGAAACAACAAAATGTATTAACAAAGGAACTGCAAAATTAGTTATAATAGCCGTAGATTCAGAACCACAAGAAATTACTTATTCTTTGCCTATTCTTTGTGAAGATAAAGGTGTTCCATTTATTCATATTAAGTCAAAAATTGCACTTGGTAAGAGTTGTTTTGTTGAGAGACCAGTTATAGCTTGTTGTATTAATGTACCAAAAGATAAGGAAGGATTGCGTATAGAAGATAGAATTAGAGAAATAATAAATTAATTTTATTAAAAATGTGTCCGTTATCTTTTTTAATAATTTAAGCTTTTATTTATTAAAATACATTAAAACTGATGAAGAATTTTCAAAACCACAACTTTCGAGATATTCTTTTGATTCTTTTAAATTTCTTTTAGACAATTTTTTGTAAATTTCAAAATATTTATCTTCACTCAAATTATATTCTTTTATGAATTTCTTAGTTTTATCTGTTAAATTCTTTATTATTGACGGATGTGGTACACATGGGACTAGTTTATATTCGCTGTCGAAGTCTTTTAACTGTAAACTTCTCTGTGCAATTTTCTTCTGTCTCATAGGCCTATTTTTAAAAAAAATTAATAAAGATTTTCACACAGATTATGAACAAATAATCGTTTTTATGACTTATTATCATTTTTATTATCATTTATACACATGACGAACGATCATTTTCTCCTTTTTTGAAATTCATTGGTTTTTTTTTTCAATATTTATAAATCTTGTGATGTTTTTTTCCCATGACAAAAGAAAGTGAAGTTTATGAAAAAATAGGACCAGAAGTGCCACCACTTGAACACGCGGATTCTTACATAATTTCGAATATTGTTTTACAAGGAACACTGTTTTTCTTTTTGATGATGTTTTATCTCTTTATAAGACCAAAAGTAAGTTGGCTTTATTCGCCAAATCCAAAAGGTAGACCTAATCATCCATGTTACGGGTATGTTGGACATTTGAGTTGGATAATACCTTTATTTAAAACTAGTGACACTGTCTTATTATCCTTGATAGGCCTTGACGCCTTTATGATGTGTCAAACACTTAAATTAATGTGTAATATCATAATGGTCCTCATTTTTTTGTTTTTGCCAATTTTGTCGTACATTTACTGGAATGATCCAAATGTAAAGAAAGATTTAAATCATCAGTATCTTACTAGATTATCTATGAGCAATCTAAATCCACAAAGTAATGTATATTTTTGTATTCCAATAATACTTTACTTAATGTCATTCATTATTTACTATTTAGTATTCATCTATTATAAGAAATATACTTCTCTACGCCAATTGTATCTACGAAATCCTTCTACTATGTCGTCTATTATTACTCTTAAGAAGTTATCAAAAACATTAGGATCACCTGAAGAATCAGTTAATTACCTTTCTTTACCTAATAGAACAGTTTTAGTCTCAAATATCCCGTCTTTTGTACGAACAGATGAAGATTTAAGAGATTTTTTCATTTATCTCGGAGTAGGAGAAATAGAAGACACAATTATAATTCACGATACAACACTTTTACAAGATTTGTATAAGGCTAAAAATGAATGTATTGAGAATATAGAGAAAGAAGTCAATGGCACTGTACACAAAATGAATAAATGGTCTATAAAACATAAAATAGATTGCGAAAAAAGTATTAACAAATTTAAGAATCAGCTTTTTGAGACAGTAAAGAAAGAAACTGTGTTAAAAGACATGGACATAGAAGAGAAAATCAAGTTATTTAAAGAATTTATTCAAACTGATGATAATTTTAAGACTAAGTACAGAGAAACAGTAGTAGCAATCGACTTGTATTTTGAACAACTAAAAGAAGTTTATAAAAAGATTAAGGAAGAGAAAGAAAATATAAAAGAAAGGTACACAAGACTTGAAGATGCAAATATTGGAGAAGAGATTTTTAGAAATAATTCTTTGTTTATTCCTGAGAGTGGCAATAATACAGATTTCTTTTCTTTAAGTCAAATCTTAAGATATAAAGAAAACAAAGATTACTTGACTTTGGATTTGCCTATACGCACCCGAAAAGGATTCGTAATATTTAAAGATTTTGTAGACGCAAACACGGTCAAATCTTCACAATTGGGCTCAAGAATATTTTCTGTTTCAGCAGAAACCGCTCCAGCGCCTAATGACATTTTATGGACGAATATTACTAAAGGCGTAGTAAGTAACCAATGTTACAAAATCTTTGGTGATATTATGTTTGTTATTTTCAATTTAGGTTTTATTTTTCTTGTTATAAAAGTACTTCGGGTTTTAGACACTAAAAATTTTAGAGAAGATGGTTATTTTATGAGATTTTTGAACAGTTACGATGTTATAAGATCGTCTTATGAAGGTTTTATTCCTCCTGTGATCTATGCCTTGATTTTATTTGTTGTTCCTACATTTATAACTATCTTAATCAATCTTGAAGGTGTACATTCACATTCTAAGTTTCAGCGTATTTTGATGGAAAAATTCTTATATTTTTTGTTTTACAATGGTTTTATTTCGGTGTTCTTAGCTTCTACTCTTATTTCTCAAATTTATGAATCAAGTGTTACTGAAACAAATTTTTTAAAATTTTTAACAGATGTCGGGAAAAAGTTACTTGAGAGCTCTGTATTCTTTTTTAATATAATAGTACAAAAGGGTTTATTCGGAACTGCTATGTTTTTACTTAAACCTGGCCCACTTATAGTCAATTATTTATTGGTTAATATTCTTCCCAATAAAACTCGAAGAGAAGTAGTACAAGCTCAGTTTTGTCCTTCATTTAACTTTGGCAGTTTATTCCCTTCTGTTTTAATTGTATTTCCAATGGTTTTAGTGTATGCAATTCTAGTGCCACCAATTTTAATACCCGGTTTTTTCTACTTTCTTTTTAATTTTTACGCTTTTAAAAACGAATTTCTCTATGCGACACGAACCGAATACGAGTCTGGTGGTGTATTTTGGCAAACTTCAGTTAAAATTATAATCAATTCTGTTCTTTTCTTTCAAATTGTAACAGTTGCAAAATTTATCGCAGATGGCAGATATTTTTTATTTATAAGCGTGACTCCACTTCTCTGGATATCCTGGAATTTTGAGTCTACTATAAACAAACTCTTTCGAAAATGTTGTAATTTGCATCCTCTAAATATTAAAGAAGAACAATACCTTGATGAATTCACATATAAACTTAATAAAGAAAGAATTGAACTATTAAATGCCTGGGAAGAAGAAGAAAACGATCCTATTAACAATATTGATAGAATAAATGTAACTGATTTGGGGTATATTGATGAAGATGAAGTTTCTAAAAAATCGTATTATCGAGATCCAAATACTTCTTCAAGTATTTCTGACTTTATTTTACCCAAAGGATTCTTTAATTTATTGAAATTTCTCAAGAAAAATGATTCGCAAAACCTTTTTGGGTACAAAGATGGGTCTTCAAAGAAATACAAAAATTAAAAAAAAACAGTTACTAAATTAGGAAAACTGTTTAAAAAAATATAAATAAAAAGTTTTTTTTGTATACAAAACTATGTCTCTATATTTTTAATACGTTATTAAAATCTCATTTTTGTAAAATTAAACGTCTCTTACGCCTCGAAGATTTTAGTAACAATGTACTTTTTCATAACAATAAATAAGAACCCATCTAAGGATGGAAACAGAAGAAGAACTAATCAATTTTACTT
This sequence comes from Gesta gesta, assembly GCA_018248675.1. Taxonomy (NCBI): domain Eukaryota; kingdom Metazoa; phylum Arthropoda; class Insecta; order Lepidoptera; family Hesperiidae; genus Gesta; species Gesta gesta. The sequence continues at coordinate 2,136 of DWJA01000022.1, read as the reverse complement.
CTGATAATAATAGTGACTCTTTATCTTCTGTTTGCTCTATGGGAGAGACAGAGAAAAGTATTGAGCTGTCGAAAAATGTTAATGGGTCTCCAAATGACACGATTTGTGACTCCTTTGACGATGATATTTTAACTATTGCTAATTCTTACGATGACCCACTTGAACTACATAGCACAATTGAAAGCTTAGAAAGTGAAGAAGGTAATGAACAAACTGGTTCGGAGAAAGAATTTGATAATATTTTGTCAGAAAACGAGATTTTTTCTAGTTTATGCGATTTTGAAAGTGAACCTCTGCAAGTGTCGTGTAGTCCGATTTCGTCTATAGATAGGAGGACTGAGGTAGATAAGGATTTTATTAGGAGTACTGAGGTGGATAAGGATGTAATAAAAAGTACTGAGATAGTTGATGAAGATTTTAATATGAAAAATGAGATAAAAAACGAAGACGACACTAGGAAAAATGATTTAATTGACAACGACTTCAGTAGGAAAAATGAGATTGTCGATGACGATTTAACCAAAAGATTCAAGACTTGCGAATCTTTGTGTAAAAAAGAACAGCCAAATATAGAAATTACAGGTTTTTTAACCGGTAACAATAAACAAATTACAATTACCACAGTAAAACAACCTAAATTTGTTAAAGGTGGTGTTGGTAGGCCCGCTAGATCGTTTTTGAAACCGGAAAAAGGTCATAAAAATACAATAAAAGAAGAACGAGAAAAATATATTGATACATTGAAAAAAATAGCTTTGCGGTTCAAAAAGGACGAATATCAATGGCTTAAAATTCAATTTAGATGGGTTTGGATTCATTTTAATTTAAATGACCTTCCTTTGGACGAAGAAGAGATTTTGAAACACATCAATATTCGGAAATCAACTGAATATTCGATTATTCGTCGTATAATTGAAGGTGATGATGTATCGTTTCGTTATATGATTTTACTCGTAATAGACACTGGAGATGATTATATTGAAGGTTATGACGGGTTTTATTCTGTAAAAATAGCAGTTGATTCTGAGCTTCAAAAAGAAGTTAAAAATAAAAAACTGCAAATTGGCACAAAAATCAAATTATTTGGTTGTAAACTACTAATTGAAAGCGGCCAGTCTATTTTTGATTTGAAGAAGGGCATTTATGTGATGTCTGCGTATTATAACGGGTTTTCATACGCATCGAGAACACGTAAACTTGGTTACAAAAAGAAAATATCTTTCAAAAGGTCTATAAACACGATAAAGAAAGAAGGTGGTCCTCTTCTGTTTAGTTATAAGAAAATCTTATAATGACGTAACCATATTTCTAAATTACAATTTCAATTATTTAATGTAAGCATCCTTTAACAGTTTCTTTTTACAACGTTTTTCCTAAATATGCAATCCGAACTGCTGTAATAAAATAGGTTATATTTCTTAAGTTTCCTTTCGCTTCCACGTCCAGCAGAAATGCTAAAGATATGTCACACACAAGTCTAAAAATTCCCAAAGTCCAATAAACAATATTTTCACTTTGTTTGAGCGCAGCATTGCGCAGACAGCGTCGCTTACCTACTATCAGGGACGCAAGCGCAAGTGAACCGAAGCGCTGCACCATTCAAAAGTTCTTAATATGATGATCATGTGTTTCTGATTATTATTAGGAAGATATAAAATGGAATGGATGGAGGATTAAAAAAAATTACTTACTTTCACTTACTTACTGTGACGACCTTTTTGTAACACCCTTAATTCTCAATATACGCATAAAGGAAGATTCTTCCAGATTATTCACTTGCAACATATGACACTTCATGCACATAGTCTCTGGGTCATAGGTTCCAAGGGCACAAACGACAATTATACGCACAATTTGATTTTTTTTTTCACTGAGAAATAATCCACAATCCACGAAAACAATTATAAAGACACAAGCATGAACATGTCTCTCGACATTTGAGTAAGGATTCCGTCTAAGTAAACTGATACACGATATTACATTAAAAATTTTAACTTTAACAAATTTGGGTCATTATAATTGTCTTCGCTAGAGGTTACTTAGTTCTAAGACTGTTGCATAAAGGTTCATCGCAGACCGAGCTCACGATAAAGATTTGTTTAGAAAGGTCTACATCACCGACTCGATGTCCTTTGC